>JASZXS010000004.1:0-116133 GCA_035521475.1 Tremellales sp. Uapishka_1 | reverse complement strand
CTCCATCCCCCACGCACAAGTCTAAAGCCACGGTGCTCCCCTATTCGCCATTACGACGACCTCTCCCAGCGGCCTCACACTCCCTGTATCCGAATTACACGGCCTCGCCCCCGAGCCTGGGGAAGAACGATGATCCGCGACATCAGGATACACGGATTAATTATGGCGAGGCAGAAGACCACGAGTGGTCCGCCGGCGAGGCGGACTGGGGTCCTGGCGGAACTCGGATGGCGGAGGTGGATAGCCTCGGAAGGACATCGCGCTGGGTTGGTCCGATGATGTAAGTGCTACTTCTCAGGCTCTTGATTGGTGGTACAGTGTCCTGACACAAACCAGATTAATAGCACAGCTCCATCCATCGTACCACTCTTCTCCGCTGCCTCCCGGTTCAACGCCCTATGGCCCTATCGAAGGCGACGCCGATGTTGTCGATTTAGGTCCGAAGGGCATGTATCTGAGTCTCGGATTCGAAGATCTCGAGTCGATTGCATCGTGGTTGGAATTCAAGTGCTCAGGAGGAAATGGGAATGAAGCTTTCAGACCTGGGCTGGGCTTTGAGTGATGGAGGGCGTATCACAGGAGAACTCCTATGTGAAAAAGACAAGGTTGCTTTGCGAATGAATGCAAAGATGATCCAAGGAGTCTGTCTCTTTTAGATACTGTTTGGGAGCAGGAACGCCCGGCGCAAGGTGCTCCAGTCATACTGTTATCGACCTGCATCAACGATAGTGTCCATATCCAAACACGTAAGAAACCGAATCCCTGGCGTCCAGCGGTGAGGTATCTCAGATCCCCTACCCCATCTAGTATGCGATCCTATGTCGTTTTCGTCGTGTAGACGAGCCGACATCGACGGTCACGGTCTCCGTCTCGGTGGCGGTAACGGTCTCTGTGACCTCGTCGGGCGAAGTGGTGGAAGTGGGCGAGGCGATGTCCGCGACGCCGACGGCGGAGGCAGAGGCAGTGACGGTTTCCGTGACGGTCACTGTTTCGGTAACCTCGACGGGAGAAGTGGCAGAGGCGAGTGAAGAAGGCGAGAAGGTGGAGGAGACGCCCGTGGTACTGGCGATAGCGACTGCGCCAAGGCTGGTGGTTGTGGCGGAGATAGTGGCCATGTCGGTGTGCGTCGTTGAAGATTCCTCTGTAGAGGCCAATGCGGAGGCGGCAGACAAAGCCGTGGCTGTGGCGGCCGTCTCAGTGCTCGAGGCTTGATCCACGGAGGAAGCGAGAGTCAATTGAGAGGAGGTGACCGTGACAGAGTCCGTGGCAGTGTCGGTTGTGTCCATCCCTGCACTCATGGCAGATGCAGACTCGACCGAGGCATCGGAGGAGGCTAAGATCGATGTGCTGGATGTCGAGGTAGCACCTTTTCCGATCGCAGAGCTCGCTGCAGAAGAAGTATCGGCAAAGGTGTTGATGGTGATCGAGACGTTCCACGAGGGATCATTCTTGCCAAACATGTACGGGCAGGGAAGCCACAGGGAAGTCGGGTTGAGCGATGCCGAAGAGTTGCTGCTGTAACCCGAATGGTCCGTCAGTCAGTCCTAGTCGTATCTATGCAAAAAGGTGGCCTTACCATGTCAACGCCCCGCCCACCGTACCATTCATGACGAAACCGTTGGCGGTGTTGTCCCACAGCTGAAAGAGGCTATTGTTCCAGGTGAGACTGCGTCCGACGAGATACTCGACCTGCTCGTTCGCGAGATCCATCACGCATCCCGCCTGGGCCATGTACACGTCGTCCCTGTCCATCTTATGCTGGACGTTGCCGTAGATCGCCATGCGGGAGGCGGCGCCCTCGCCCGCGGACGAAAGGGGCCAGTCGACAGACATGCCGGTGGCGGGCGTCGAGGCGAATTCGGCAACGGAGGACGGGCAGAGCGGGATCATGGAGGTAATGACTTGTTCCGTGCCCGAGGTGGTGAGTTGCGCGAGGATGGCACAGCCGTCCACGCCGGTCGTTGTAGGCAACGAGGCGTTCATCATCCATCCCTGGGCGGCGATAAGATGGAGAGCAGCTGCCAGAGCGCTCACGACGGGGAGGATCCGGCTCATGGTCGATTTTTGTTCCGAGGTAGAGGAGATCGGAAGAGACGAGGGCTTCCGACCAGTGAGAACGGGTAGATATACCCTCGCAGGATATGTGGAGCGAAAGGACGCCGTCCAACAAATGGCTCGTCGCGTGTGATGAGGAGGAGTAAAGGGCGGGTAACGAACTCGAGCATCAGGGGGAAATTAGACATCCCTTGATTGTGTATTTTGGTACGCAAAGGAGGGTACGCAAAGGAGGCTCCATAAGGTACCCCTTGCATCCTATATTGACATACCTTCGGTGTCTCGAGACTAACCACAAGGAGGGGTTCAAAGGGGGACCTGGGGACGACGAGCGATGCTGGAAGGTGATCCTCTCAGCGGGAGGCTGTAGAGGAGCTCTGGATCGCAAGGCGAAGTACGCCGGAGATAGATTTCAAAGGCTTCGGACCTGGGAAAACACTGCATAGTTGCAGAGAGGAATCGCTTCCACCTGGCGGGTGGTATGGACGTCTTCTGCGTGGTTCCGCCGCGAATGCCGCTGTGACCTCATAAGAGGAAGACATCTATCGAGTGCCGACGAGAATAACTCTACATTCCACTGATACCGTCATCCATGCTACGTTGCTCACGCACTAAAAGCCTGTATCTTCCCAGCAGCCTCCTTCCAAGCCCCGCCTAAAGCGTCCAACCTTTTCATAGTAGCATCCTTCCAACGCTTCTCGGCTGCACTTTCGTCTTTCCCCTTCACGACCTGTCCTATTTCCGCCTTGCCCTCGGGCGATATCTTCTCCGTCAACGCTAAACGCAGCAGGGCCAGCGTCGGAGAAAGAGGGCTGGTCACAGAGATGACTGGAAGATCGGTGATAGAGGAAGGGGAGGAAATGAGGGACTGGTGAAGTCGAGTTTGAGCGGAGATGGAGAGCTCTGGCAAGCCATCTATGCAAAAGAACGCTCGATACATATCGCTGCCACGAAGAGGAAAGCAACCTACATTGAGAACGATCGGCGAGCAGCTCCAAAGCCAGCTCAGGTCGCTTTAGGTTGCAGCACTTTCCTACATTCATAGTGATCAGTCAGTACTCACCGCCATCTGTCTTTCATATTGTAGCACGACATACCGACAATCTCCTCTGCAGTCTGGCTCGTGACTTTTCTACCCAATACCCGCCAAGTTCGCAAGACGCTCTTCAACTCGTCAAGATCCTCATTCGAACCATACAGAGAGACGATTTTCCGAAGATCACCAACACGGGTTTCCGACAAGCGGGATTTGCGCTCCAAGGCTGGTAATCTGGACAAATCGGCAATCCGGGTTAACAATGTCGTCCTGACGGTGGATTTTGACGAAGTCGCTGCGGACGAGGTGGAAGCAGACGGAGCAGAGTCGAACAAGTCCTCCGACTCGTCCTCGTACTCTTCTACATCTTCCACGACTGACTGTGACGGCCTCGCTTTTTTTGAGACTAGAGCGGAAATCAGCGTTGACCACGGAAGGAAAAGGGGCGAGACGAACCGGAAGACGAGGCGTGCAGTGAACGCGAGAGCGGTCCCGTTCTTTGACCCAGGCCTGCCGCTCGTGATAGTGCCTTGACAGATAGACTCATCGAATGATATGTCTCGTAGAGGTTTGTTGTCTATCATATAGAGCTTGAAACAGGATACTAACACTCATCCTCAAATCGCCGGCAAAATGTCAAAGTGGCGCTAAATGTGGCACTCCCAAACACATTCCCCTGGAGTCCGTGGATTCACATGGCCGCGGAAGCCGTTCAAAAACCTGCCACCTGTCACAGAGAGTACAGGTATGCAATCTGTCTCGCGAGACCTCGTCCTTACTCTACCCACGCGAGGCTGGAGTCAGGACCGATCATGAGTCAACACTGAGATCAGCTCTCCCCTCGTCAGGACTCGATACTTTTGCAGTCGTCTCCCTCGTTTCTCGCCTCCCTGCCTGAGCCTGTTTCACCTTCTCCCTCTATATAATCTTCCCACTCTAGTCACTCGTTTAACTCGCATTCACCGATAACTACCCTACCCGAAAAACTTCCTTCGCCACCACCACCAATCTCAAACGGCTTTCCAAAATGTCATCTTCTCGAAAGCTCTCCTTCTCCCTTATACGTACGCCTACGACGACTCTCACATGGTCAGGCCCCCCGTCCCTCGATCCTGAGGGAAACCCATTCCTTGTTGGATCTTCTGGCATGACCTACTGGGAGATCATGTCTACACCTCGCATGCCCCCCTTCCCAGTGGCCATCGAGGACGACGTGTTTCTCTCTGGAACCAAGTTTGGACAATCGATTGCAGGACGAGGCGACGGACGACTTGCGCTGTTCGGTCTTGATTTGATGGACGAAGAACGGGCGGCGGAGTTCAAGAAGTACGGCAGCTGTTTACAAATGCGCACGATATACTCACCGATCTGTAGCCATAGAGGCCAGCCCTACCTCATCGAGCTACAAAGCGTTTCCTCACTCGACCGTGAGCGAAAAATACGCTTGAGCTCCGGATATCGTTCCGAGCATATCCCCTTGTCCGACTCGGAGACCAAGACCACTCCGCGCACGCCAGTCCGATCGACAACCCTGAAGTTCTCTACCCCTACCTTCAGAGACAACCACTCGGCCCCGTCCTCCCCGAAGATCAGAATGCCAGGAAGTAACGACAATGATTCGCCTATTCACTGCAATAGCCGGACAAGCTTTGTGCAGGGGCACATCAGACAACGATCTCGACTGGTGACATACGGCGACGGGAAAGGTGCGAAGCGGGGACGAGAGGAGGACGAAGATCAGAGGGTGGCAATGTCGCCAAGGGAAGAACGGTCGTCCCAGCGAAAGAGGATCTGATGGCTCCTCGCAGAAGGATGCGGTCATGTATGGACACAATAATTTACTACAACATCGCTGCAATTTCCATCCGGGCCATACCCTGTATATGTTCATGGAGCCTTGCCGATAACGAGACGCAGGAGAGCATCGTGAAGAATCTAGGGAGCATCGTAAACTGGACGCATATTTGGGCATGCTAGCAGTGGTGGCGGAAGTAAATCCGCGAGTCCACATGTATGCTCTTGGAGCAGTCGTTAACTTACCGATCCTTTCAATCGAGGTGATGAACCGTCAGCATGGTAGTTGAGCAATCCGCCCTCCTGGAGCCGTCTCGACTCGATTGTATCGCGATGGTGTAAGTTCGAGGCTCGAGCTCCATGGGTCAGGGTCTGGACGTGTTTCAGGTTGGCGATTACTTTCCCCTGCGCCCTTTGCTTTCCCTCTCAACCTATCCTCTGTTGCCTCCGGATGACAACCCAATACGATGTCACCAAGGCGATTGTCTTCGCAACCTTAGTACCTAGATCTTGAAACTGCGACAAGTTGGTTCCCTTGCGACCACTAGCAATACCTCACAACCACGGGTTACCGCCGACCTAGTTGTCGTCGATACTGCTTCTGAATCCGAATTTTGGGTGCGACAAGACACACAACATGCTATCCACTACTGTCGTGACTACTACAGTCCGTCATCATCGCCGTCGTCTATACGACCAGAAAGGGGGTGCCGTCCTAGTCCGAGACTGGGTCGGCGCCGAAAGGTATATGAAGCTCCATTTGAGCGGCTCGTTCCCTTCAAGCAGTTGACCTGCTCCTCCCCGTCTCCCACATCGTCTGCCTATACTTCCCAAAAGACTGCAGTTGATCTGTCTGTCCTCCTTCGTTTCGACTTCAATCTTTTTTTGCCGTACCATTAGCTCAAATTTCTGTCTTTTGTTTTCAGTTCAGCATGACTCGAATCGCCCAGTTCTTCTCCCTCGCGTTAATCCTGCCTCTTCTCGCCCAGGCAGCCGCGATTCCCCGAGAAGGTCAACATGACCATCCGATCAAACGATCCATCAATGGTGTAAGTTTCGTCAAGTCTCGGCTCCGTTTCCGAGCTTAATCTGTTTCTGTCAGGGTATCAAACGCCATCACGATCAAGCAGAGGTGATCCGAGGATTATCTCAACAGCTACAGGTGACTACATCTGCTTACACGATACTTTGGCGAGTCTGATCATACCTTCTCACAGGATCAAGAGAGAGAGCTGGACTTCGACATCGTTGCCCGATCGATCCCCGACTCTGACGACGTGAGTCTGCTGGTCTCTTCGTCTTTACGCTACAGCACTGATCGCAGCCAAAGATCGACAAACGACATCACGAAGTGAGATTTCTCATATCACCGCCATGAGGTGGGCCGAACTGACCTGCAGTCCAGCTTCCCAGAAAGAAGAAAGCAAAGGCTGCTACTGCCAATGCCGCCGCCGCCAAAACCAAGGCAAAAGCTGCGAAGGCCGCCGCCGCTGGAGGTGGAGCTGCTGCTGCTGGGAATGCGGCGGCCGGAGGGGGGAAAGCGGCCAAAGCGGCGACTGCCAGGTAAATGATCATTTTGCACCCCCATCTCCGACGCTTACACTTCCGCGTAGTAGTAGTAGTGTTGCTGCATCCGCCGCTACAGCC
Organism: Tremellales sp. Uapishka_1; assembly: GCA_035521475.1. NCBI lineage: Eukaryota > Fungi > Basidiomycota > Tremellomycetes > Tremellales > Tremellales sp. Uapishka_1. The sequence continues at coordinate 109,601 of JASZXS010000004.1, read as the reverse complement.
ACTACGGCCGCTGCAGCGGTTGCGACGGACACTGCTGCTGCTACTGCCACAGCTGCCACCGACACCGCCACCGTCAGTACCTCTCTCTCGATGAAGCGTGCTCGACCTGACCCTCCGGAATAGGCTACTGCCACCACCGATACCACTGTTACCAGCTCCGCGGTAGTGAGCCCTCAGCCTCCGCAGCACGCCAGACGACTTCTAACGACTCCCCACAGGTGAAACGAAAGGCCAAGTCTTCCGCCGCTGCTGCCACCGACTCGGCCGCGGCTGCTACCGACACTGACGCTGCCGCTACTGACTCTGCGGCCGTCGCGACCAACACTGCCACCACCGCCGTTGTGGCAGGCACAGGAGCTGCAAGTGCGACCACCGCTCAACTCGCGGCCGTTCAAGAAGCCGCGGTGGCGGACTGTGCCTCACTCGACTCTGGCGTACGTGGACGTTTCAGCTATCCTTCATGTCGCTAACGACCACTGGTAGGCCGCGACTGGAGGTGCAGGTGCAGCTGCGAACACCACCTCATCTACCGGCGTTGTAAGCGCCCTCCCCATTGTCATCCCACTTCTTCTGACTCCATTGCATCAGGCAGCACGGAAGAACAAGAACTCTGCCGGTGGAGTGGCGAACGCCACTACTGCTGCGAGCACCGCCAGCTCGAACAGCACCGCCAACATCGCCGCGCAATGTGCTGTCATCGTGCGTCTTCCAAGGTTTGTAAGGGCACCTTGCTAACGCAGAATCTAGGAGGCGGCTACTAGTGCCGATACCGTAGGTGACTGACTTCGTCCTGCTCTTCCTCCCTGATTCTCTTCAACTTTCCAGGCCGCTGCTTCTGCAAGCACCAACACCGTGATCATTTTCTACCTTGCCATCTTTGTTTTACGCTGACTCTGAAACGTAGACCGTGACGGGCACTGGAGCCGGAACGACCAGTGGCAGCGCTGCCGCAGGTGCAAACAACGGAACAACTGCCGCCACCACCGGAACGACTGGAACTACAAACAGCACGGCAAACGGAGCAGGCAATGCGGCCACGGGAAGCACTGGCACTGGAACTGGAACCACGACCGGAAAGAAAGCCAAGGCTGCCGGTGCCAACGCTGGAAGTGGAACCGTACGTTCAGCCTTGCCTTTCCCGAACTTCAGCTCACGATCTGCTCCATCAGGCTGCGACCGTAGCTGTCTCTTTCTCAATTGATTTCCGACAGAGCTGACGATTGACAGGGCGGAAACGCCGCCGCTGGAGCTGGAACTGCGTCTGCTGGTGCTGGTGCAGCCGTGAATTGACCTCCTGCCCCTAAAAACCCTTTTCTGATGATCAGCAGACCGCCTCGACCGGCTCTACGACTACTGGCGGTACGGGATCCACCTCTGGATCTGGATCTACTGGCTCCACCTCTGGCTCTGCTGGAACTAGCTCTGGGTCCACTCCTGGCGGTCTCGCTGCAGACTTGCAGGGCGTAACTGGGAACACGCTCGGTAACCTGGTTTCGTCTTTGGAGTCTGCGCTCGGGGGCGGAGCTGCCGCGGGGGACTCTGGCGCCGGAGCTGCTGGAGCTACTGGGGGAGCCACTGCCGGTAGTGCTGCCGGAGGCAGTGCTGGAGCCATTGCCGGTAGTGCTGCCGGAGGCAGTGCTGCCGCGGGCGCTGGCGGACTCCTGTAGGTGTCTTCACGTGAGTTCTACAGTCCTGATCTCGGACTTTCCACAGCTGATCACCTGAGCGTACTCAGTCTGAATCATAGTGGAAGTCTTCTAGTACTACACATGTTAGACAGAACGATCAATGTAGAAATAGCAGTGCAGCAGCCGAGTGTATGCAAAATGGATGGCTTTACTGTACCCAACGCTGCCACCAATCAATGTTCAAGTTTGATTCATTTCTTTTGATGTTTCCTTAGATGCAATGGTATTGATGCTTCTATCTCTATTGTCCACTCGCACGCACATCCTCCATCCTCTCCAGCCGCTCTGAGTTTTTGTTGCGATCGAGATCAGTTCTTGATATCTGGCCACATCTCCGAGTGAGAAGTGACGGGCCTGGCAACGCAGTGTTGTCAGCATGACTTGCGGTGCGGCAGTTGGGTACCCACTCGATCTTTCTGGAGACGGGAGCATGAATGGATCCATGGTGTGGAATGCCCTCGACCTATTATACCATTGCATCAGTGACACAACAGCCTAAACGACACGGTCAACTGACTCGGTGGAAACCGTTCAGGTTCTTGTGCAAGGTGATCTGGAAGACGGAAGCCGTTCCCTGTCGAGACGCACTGATTTTGGGGTCAGTTCAGCCTGGATATGCAGGAAAAACCAGGCAAACTTACATAACAGAGTAGGCCAAGAAGTAGACCCAGATTCGGTACCATCGGATACCGTATTTGGCAACGACCTTCTCCTTGTTGGACACCCAGTTCAGGTACCATCTATGGAGGGTGGCAGAGTAATGGACACCGAGGACGTCGACGGACTGGACCTCGAAGTTGGCGGCTTCGAGCTGTAAGACGGGACGGGTTGGTTTGATTCACGACCGCGGGAATTAGACAGCTTACCTTGGAGATAACCCATCCAAGAGGAAGCGAGGCGTCGGCTCCAGGGAAGACGTATTTGTTCATGCTGTTGTGTATCAGCGGATCGTGAAAAGGCCGCCTAATGTACGACGACTTACAATAGACCCCAGTTCAGATCTTCGAATTGCCAGTTGGTTCGGATGCCAGCAACCTGGAAGACGAGAGTTCCGTCATCGGAAAGGAGGTCGTATACTTCAGACAAGAATTTCCCGTATCGCCTGACTCCGACGTGTTCGGCCATTTCGAGACAGGAGATCTTGTTGAAGTATCCTTTGGGGTGAGGAATCTCTCTGTAGTCCATGCAGAGGATTCGGCCTTGGGACTCGGGGATACCGTTTTCTCGCAGTCGCTGAGTTCCGAAAGCAGTCTGATTTCGACCGAGAGTGACTGCAGGTAAGGGTTAAGAGGCGACGGAGAACGGCAAAATCATCACCTACCTCCTGTGACGTCCGCTCCGTAATTCTTGCCAGCGAAAGCACACAGAGTTCCCCATCCACATCCGATATCCAGCATCTTGTCGCCCTTTTGGAGGTCCAGTTTCTCGCAGACCATGGTCAACTTGTTGTCCTGCAGTTCCTCCAAAGTCTCCATCTTGTTGATGTCAGAAATGACACCCGACGTGTAGATCATTCGGGGTCCGAGGAACCAAGAGTAGAAGTCATCTCCCCGGTCGTAGTGGTCTCTGACCTGTTCTTCGTCTTGAGATTGCGAGTGAATGATGAGCTCGGGGAAGAAGTTGAAAAACACATATCGGAAGAGCTGTCACGGTGGGTCAGCCAAAGGTACAGAAAGGCAAGGAGGCGACGGACCTCGGGAGTAAATTCGAAGGACGCCCAGTCGTGTCGGTACTCCATGATATCCAAAACATCGCCCTTGAAGTCGATCTTTCCGTCAAAGAAGGCGTCGTGGAAGACCTGCATGGGGATCTTCTTGCCAGAATATCTCTGGACGAGCTGCTGATCCTTGATGTCGAGGTAGTAGTCCAGAGGTTTACCGGGAAAGGGGACCTTCTCGTTGATTCGCGCGCCGTACTTGGAGATGAAAGCCCAGTAGCTGATACAGACCGGAACGAGCAGGATGACCAGCAGGAAGAAGTAGACTTTCCATCCGGTCCGGAAGGGGATGAGCTTCTGGACGAGCCAGGGAAGGCCCACGACCGCCAACCCGAGATGGAGGTTGGAGAACGATGCAGAGCCTTCAGCGGGGAGAGGAGCATTGGCGATAGCAGGATAGGAAGTGCTATGGGGCGGTCAGCTCTAATAATCGCCCAGATATGACCCAGCGTACGTCTTGAACGTGGGAGGGACTACGCCTCCGTCGAGGGTTTTGTCCTGGTCGCTCATTGTCGCTGCAAGGTGATAAGAGAGGAATGTTGGATGGCATGAAAGAACCGAGCGCGACTGTGCCTGACTACTGGACGTGTGTGGGAATGTACACGTCATGATAGCGGAGGTGTCTATATCAAACGGTTGACCGTGTTTGGGTGGCACAATCCCTGTCCGTCACTCCTCCACTACTGATCAACATGATCTCCTTCGTCAACTAATCCACGTTTTGGTACGACTTGATCACCGGGATACTTCCACAAACATAATCGACATGCCAGTCACCCGCGGGACTTCAGCAACCGCTGGTCCATCACGCTTGCCTTTCTCATCAAGCACCCCTCGTCGAGGGTCTAGGCGCACGGCCTCTGAAAGTGCTGCCAGCGGGACCGATGTCAGCCGATCGGAGGCGCGAGTCGCCAAGCGAAGGAGGAAATCGCATTCCAAACGTCAAGAAGACAACAATACTCCTAGAAGTAGACGAAGCCACCTGTCGCATTCAAATGTAGGGGCACAACCTCGACAGCCTAGCCCACGGAAACGGATATTAGGTGTTCGGGCCTCTTTGACTGGAGACCTGGTCAAGGAGCTCACGATTCAGCAACGAGCACAAACAGTGGCGGATGTTGCGGGCGACTGTGTTCTCAAGCTGCTGCGCTTTGGACGAGACGATCATCCAGCCGGGTGGCAGAAAGATTGGGACGCGCTAGTTGGTGAGACGACGATCGTCCACGGCGACCAAATGAAACATTCCTGATGCCCATTAGCCCTAAGGAGAAGCTCACTCTTTTCTGCCCAATCCCAACTCTTCCCTAGTTTCCTCGAGGCGATCAACGACTTCAGCCCCCGAAACCACGAAGCCATCTTGAGACATCCAGTTATATTGACTCGCGCCATTAATCTTTCGAATCTCGCGACGTTCGTCAAGATCATTTTGGAACCGGAAGATGCTGTGGATCTAGTAGATGATTCAACCACAGCCTCCGCTCACAACGATAAAGCGCGGAATAGGAACGGGAAAGGGAAAGAGAAGGCTGTGGACGCAATAGACACGGAGAGGGAAAGGGCGGCAAAGCGGGACAGAGTCTTGATGCTGGCTTGGAAACAATATTGGTTTGTCGTTGTCCCCAGGGAAAAGAGGGACAATTCAGTAGCCCTGCGACTGTGGTTGGACTTCGCCACCCAGGTCAGTTTTATTCTGGACATATCCCTTGCGGTTGGGCTGACCCGTTGCAGATCCAAATTCTATCGCAAAATTCAACCACACTCCCGCCATCAGCGGAACATACCGGACTCAATGAGACGGCGGACATCCAACAACGCGTCTTGTTTGCCTCCGAAGCTTTGCAAGATTGCGGTCATTGGAAGCCGAGCGAGAATTTCGACAGCTCGTCGGGATCTGAAAGTGCCGGGGATAGACAGAAGTTCAAGATGGACCGTCTATGGATGAAACTGGCCGCTCGCAGGGAGAAAGAGGTGGATTGCTTCGTCCGATGGAATGACTTTCGCGGTACTGACCCTTATCACGACCAGGTTCGGCAGTTGAAAGTCGAAGTCTTGATGGAGCGCTATCCTTATGAGGTATTCAGGCGGGAGATGTTGAGTTTCATCCAGCAAGAAGTCGCGGGCGCTACGAGTGATTCACACGTGCGTATGAGTGCTTGTGCACGCCTGCTTCCGCTGACGCTCTACGCAGCTCACGCCAGGCCATCGTCGACTGCTACATCGATCGAGTGTCGCACCTGCTGCAGTTTCCACCGACTCGACCGACTTGAACCTCGATGATGATTTCGGCTTCACGTCGACAGGTCATTCTGGTGACCAGTATGGCGATGTCCCGGTGAACATGGACCTCCTGTACGAGGCTGCGAGAGAGTTAGAAGAAGAGAGTAAACGCGGTGCATCCGAACAAAAGGTAGAACCTCCAACAGACGGACAGGAAACGCAGTGGCCTATGCGGTCGTCCAATGGACCGGCATTGTTCGGCCTGAACCTTCTTCCGAAACCTGCATTTGACTGGACGGCCCGGCAGCCCAACGCAGAGAGAATCAAGTGGGATTCTCAATCGCCTACAAAGCCTGCGACTCCTCCTTCGCCAGATCATTTTGGAGCACAGCTCGATCCGCCCTCATTGCCCCAGCCACCAACTCCAGAATCGCAAAGCGCGACGCCAAAACTCCCCGTGAACTCTCTTCAGTTGGAGGACAACGGAGGAATGTTGTCTGTACCACCATCGAACGAGAGGGATAGTGGAGAGAACGCATCGCTCGAGGAAGATGCTTTGGGACGGCAAGGCGACGACCTCTTTGAGGCCGCGGAACCGGAAGGAAGACGAAAACTGGCCGAAGGAGGGGATCAACCTCCTAATTCGAAGATCGAGAGCGATCTTGGGATGCCGCAGTCAGTGACCGACAGTCCTCTGATCGACGGCTCAAGAGATCCTGTCGTCGAGGGTACAAATGGAACGTCGAGAGCAGAAGTGGACGCCGATGACGACGATTTGGAAAGCCTCGAGAGCGAGTTCGAAGATCTTCCAAGCGACAGTCAACTCCAAGGCGATCTTCCGTCCGAAAACGAGGAACTTCGAACACCGAAAGGTGGAGACGAATACGGCAACCTGCCAAATGCCGAACCCCTCGACAACAACGTACAGGACGATGAGATGACGTCGGACACTGCTACTCCCGGTCCCGTGACCATACAGCCTGTGGCTACGCAGGCTCGGTCGAGAACGTCCGGATTGGATGAAGGGTTTGCGGATCTCAGCTCGGACGACGAGGAAGACGAAGCGCTACTGAGGAGGCCGTCCGCGAGAGCGGGACCGTCGTGGAAAACGGCCACGCCCATCCGCTCGGTCAAAACCTCTTCTCGTTCGGAGATCGTGCGAGCTCCTAGGCGATTCGAGGCCCCCTCGAGAGTTCGTCTCCAGATTCCAGACCTGCTACGGCCTCCATCTCCCCCTCCTTCCCGGCACAGAGCGAGGGCGCAAACTCCTGAGGACGTCTACATGTTCGACTCTGACCGGACTCCTCTCTTGCCTGACGACACGTACCTCATCCCCAAAGCGCATATCGCCCGACGCTCCCGGATCCACGGACGGGTCGGTGACCAAGCGACATGCTACTCTCGAAAGACAGGAAGGGTCCGCAAGTGGACCAAGCAGGAAGACCTGCTGCTCTACCGCACGATCCAAAAAGTCCCCCTCGAGGAGGAGTACCCCTGTAGAGTCGTCTGGTATCTCCACGGCGAGTACGGCACGCTGTCGCACGAACTGGAACAGTTCAACCCGCAGCACATGAAGGACAAGATGCGGACTATGGTCGAGACTCGACGGAATCAGGGGAAAGTGGTCGAAGGCCGAGCGAGGTATTGGTTGAAGAGGGACCATCCTCTGCGGATCGAGTTTGATGACGAGATGGAAGTGTACAAGTCAAAGAGATTCGAGGTAGACGAGGACGAGATCGAGATCGAGCAGCTAGAGCTTAAGAAGGAGGAGGACGAGCTGGAGAGCGATGCCGAAGAGGAGTACTTTTCGGTCGGGGAGGAGGACGAGGAGATTGACGACCATGTCGAGGGAGGAGATGCGGAGCTTTCGGAAGAGAGCATGGACAGGAGAGCGCAAGAGTCTACCGCTGTCACCAAGACAAGTGCCGCTCCCCGAAAGGCGAACCCGAAGGGCAGAGCCAGGATGATTCCTGTAGTGGAGATAATCTCCATGAGAAGAAAGGCCGATCCTCGACCACCGGGCGGTCCCGTTTCTCCAAGTCGAGTGAGTTCAGGTCGTTCCCGTCTTTGGAGAACGCGCTGACGCTTCCTGGCTTAGGGAGACGTCGAAACGCCATTCAGTCATGTGGAAGAGGACGATTTTCCAGAAAGCGTATGTCTGCCTTGTTGTCTTCCGAAGGGCAATTGCTAATGCTTGAAATAGTTTGAGGTACCGACCTCTTCCGCCCCCGCACCCGCGCAGAGTCGGAAACGACCGCGCAGCCGACCCCCTGAGTCTGCGAGAGCCTCGTCGCAGCATCCGGGCAAACGCCTCAAAATAGCCAAAACCGCACCAATCGCGGAACATGTGAGCTGTGATGATCGAGCCTTTCTTTTGGCCATGTCTCACGAAGTGGATAGGGCGATTCATCCAGCAAGGAAAACAACAACACCGTGCTCGTCGACGTGGAGAAGGACGACGAAGAGGAACCAGAGGAGATCAGGCATGAAAGAATACGACGACAGGTCATGGGGATGTAATAGATACGATTACGAGTAACGTTTATACACCTCCTTTACAGTATGTATGTGGTAGCATGTGCCAACGCCGACGGCGCTTCGTCACAGGAATTGAGAGACGGTCGAGTTGCCGTACCCCAGACTCTCGATCTCCGCCATGGCACTCCGCAGATCGGGATGGAAATGCGAAGGACCAAGCTGCGCCCTTTGTCAATTTCGATACAGGCCATGCGAAATTACGACGACGTACAAGGCTATTGATGCCGACCAAGCCAAACATGTCTAATTGGGCCGGCCGCAGATGGGCAAAGTGAAGGCCTACACCTCTTTCCTCGTAGGCCTTTGTCAACTCGTACAAGATCTGGACGGCTCTGTTAGGCGTCCATCAGCCATCAACATGGTGCGGTCGAAATGAACCCACGAAGCATCGATTTCCTCGACCTGTTCAAGCCGTCAGTGTGTGGATCTCTCGGTTCCGGAAAGACACGCACATCTGCCATGTGAAGCACGATGGCCTTCGCGGATTCCCTCTTCGGCGCGTCCGACGGATGCGATTTCTGCATCCCATACAGTTCGAGCTGGCGCAGAGTATCAGTATTCCTAGAAGGGCCATCCTGCAGTCATCTCACCCTTCGCAGCCTCTCTTTTAGCTGACCCGTGTTAGCAAACGAGAGCGATTCTCGGATCCTGACGACAAGCTGGAGACGTATATTCAGAGAATCCACCCTGGCGGTGATCACGCAACTGACCACTCCCGGCATCTCCTCTTGCGCCGCATCATCTTCGTCTATGGGCACCCATTCGTCCGTGTTGGGTAATCGACCAATGATCTTGATTCTGGTTTGCGTAGATTTCTGAATGACGAGAATGAGGGAAAAGCCGACACTGGCAACCAAGCCAAGCTGTTCCGCGTAGTGTCAGGGCTGATCAGCTGGTAGATAGGTAAAGCTGACCTCTATTGAGAAGAACAAGGTAAGGAAGAAAGTTCCCGTCATTTGCAGAAAGTCCGTCCATGCGCGCATCCGCCAGAAAAAAAGGATATCATGGGGCGCTTCTGCCAGGACTACGATGGTCGTCAGTACCGACTAGCGAATCCAAAAAGAAAGATGCTTACTGGCATAAACGACCAGCACAATCACAGAAGCGAGGATAGCCTTATTGACGCATGAGAAATCTTGCATGGATAATAAAGAAAGCTTACTTTGGGCAGGAAGTAGAAGTATGGCAGGAGGAAGAAGATAGAAAAGATGGTGATGATGCTAGTGATGATACTCGACATCTGAGTCCTGCCTCCGGTCTCTCCATTCAATCTCGAACCTGTCCATTCGTCAGGTCGCGTCCCAGCGAAAAGCTGGCTGAAAGAAGAGCTGTCTCACGCGTGATAGCTCCAAAAATCGGGACACTGCCTGTCGCAGTCAAGAAAGAGGCCGACAAGTTGGCAGCGCCTAGAGCAAGGATGAGCCGAGCAGTGCATTTGTGAGAAACTCACCAAGAGCTACCAGCTCCCTATTGGGACTGACGGGGTAGCCAAATTTCGCAGCGTTTTCTCGAGCGGCGACGATCGAGTCGACGACTCCTACAACTGCGCTGACGAAGGCAGTTGGGAACTGAGCAAGTGAGCGTGAAATGTAGAGAGAAGGAATACAAGAAAAGACTACTTACAGTGTAGTTGAAGTATTTTAGCGTTCTCGAGTTAATGGGAAGACCGAAGGGGAGACCACGGCCACTTTCGAGCTTGCCCAGAACTTCTACACCTTGCAGATCCCATCTCAAGACCGAGTTCAAGGCTGACGACCCGTCAGACCGACATCCCAAAGTATAGAGAAATTCCTCACCAGTGGTGCTAACAACGACAAGCAGTATCTCTGGTACGAATTTGACCCAAGCGCCACCGGGCCTTTTCAGCAGCTTTTGCTTGATGACCTTGGCGCCGATGAGGAAAGCCAGTCCTGTAAAGCTCAGGATCGCAGTCGTATGATTCGCGTACTTGAGATGCCGGATGATGAAGATCAATTTGGAGATGGGTAGCGTGGGCGGATCGGCTTTGGCTTCAGGATGGGCCAGAACGGCAGCAAGGCCGAGCATTGGGATCATTTGCTCGATGAAGATGATCTCGTACTCGATGAGCCTTTGCATTGCCAAAAGACGCGGTCAACTTACGATTCCGACAGCGGTAATGAATCCTCTCAGTAAGGCCCGCGACAGGACGACATCCAGGAATCCTAGGCGCAACAAGCCGAGCACGGAAGTAATGAGACCGACCTAACAAGCAATCTCAGCATTGAATTCAGAGTTGAGACAAGCGGTCAGCACTCACTTGAAAAGTAGTGATAATGGCAATAGCAGCTGCCTCGAGTTCGGGATGTTTGGGAATAGTATGTGGATCGCCATAAACGAGTTCCTGGATCATCTGTCCAATCAGTAGCGAAAGAGCAGCCTCTGGGCCGATCGACAATTGGCTTCCTCCTTGTCAGCCGTGACGACCTTCCGAAAGTAGGATAGTCCACTTACCGACAGGTGCCCAACGCTCCGTAGACTAGGGCTGGGATGGCAACGGACCACAGACCGGCTACTGGAGTGAGTCTGGCGAGACCGTTGGCATATGACATGGCCTAGATCCGTCAATGATCGATACTGGATGCCGAATCTCTCAGCTCACCTGCGGTATTATGAGGCACGCCACCTGATTGTATTCTCAGTTTTCAAGTACATCTGATCCAATGAGGTTAGTAAAACATACCGAGGCCCCGGCAACGATATCTCCAGAAAGTCTGGTATGCCGTCAGCCAAGGGGTGCGGATGGCTGCAAGACACTCACAAGCTCCAGCTATAATTGGGAAGCCATTCTGTCACCTGTGAAGTCTATGTGAGCGAAGCAGGAGATCCACCGCAGTAGTGCTTACAGGAACATAATACTTTGACCTTTGCTTGATCTTCCTAGCGACATTGAGCGTTTTACTTGGTTTGCGTTGTATTTCTAGCCGGTCGCGTTAATGAGCTGGAGAGTAATAACAAATGCAGCCCCCACGAGGTAAACGACCTCATGATGCAAGTCGAGCTGAACTCACCTCCTGGTATAGGTAAACGTGCCCTCTGCGGCTTGCCGCTGGGATCTTCTTGGTCGTCTTCATCGGTAGTCCAGGATCTATGCGGACGCTCTCCATCGTCCGTAGGCCCCAATAGCTGGGTGGTTTCACTGGGTGCATCTGATGCGCCGACACGAAAGTATCCCGAGAGGTTGTTCCTTAGGTTTACTTTGGACGAAGACGGGGTCGGCCCGCGGGTCGATGTGGGAGGTGTTGCGTCGCCCATAGTGGGTGCAGCGGACATGGGTCGATGCGTAGATGTAATTCGAGTGGTCAGGAAAGGGGTCAGTCGAGTACAGTAGTATTAGAGCAGCCCTTCGTCGCGTGCGTTCGGTCATGGCCGCCTAGTCGGTGGCAAAACACGCTGCACCAATTATCGATCTGGCGTTTGATAGCAGCTCCATACTGTCTCTTTGCAACGGAGCGGCGACGCTCTGCATACTTCCGTAGGCTCGCTCTGCAAGATATCATGTTGATTGTTGATGGAATCCATCGTGAACGTTCAACGTGGTATTCGAAGGAAGGCTGAGCGGGTCTTACAATTGAAACACCGAGACTTTGTACCTGTGAATCATCAGAACTATTCCCTCGAGCGCATGGCTGCTTCCTTTGCTGTCGCGCACATCCAGGAGAGCCCATACTCTCACTCAACTTTCTTTGCAAAACTTTTGACCTGCATCGGTGGTGTTTCGAAAGATCCAGCGGAAGCGGAAGCTAACTGAAACAGCCTCTCCGGAGACAAGGCCGCCGGCTGACCGGGTGGCCGAGGTGGATTCGAAGGCTGTGTTATTGGTAGAAGAATTAAAACACCAAATCATCCCCTCGATATCTCTGCAGTTCCCAACATGTCCACTCAAGTAGACAAGCTCGAGTTTGTGATCCTCGTGGACAACTGTAAGCTGCAATCCTCGGCGCTGAAGATTCTCTGACGAGGCTGAGCAGGTATTGAATGGTACGATAGGACTTCATCCGCTTCGAAATCAGCAGACTCTGATACTTAGGTTCAGGATATCTACGCTTCCACCAGGATTCACACATGAAGTGCCCAATCACATGGTCCGACCCCCTCCTCACCAGCCCCCCAAGGACCCGTTGACAGGACTTCCCATCTTGGATCTCGACAACTATTGCTGTGGTGCGCATGGCTTGGCTATCCACATGGTGAGGTATCCGCGGAACGAGTCGAGCTGAGGGGCAGACCACGACTGTTGGCGACAAGACGTACAGTGTTCTCTTTGACGCCGGTCCAGAGCCGCTCAGTATCGAGAGAAACGTCAAGGCGATGGCGGTACCGCTCGAGAAGCTCGATGCGATCGTACTGAGTCACTGGCATCGTGATCGTGAGTCCTTGGTAAGTAGTAGCGAAGCTGATGGGTAGACTCTGGCGGTATCGTCAGAGCTTTGGAAATGAGACAGGCGCTCACTTCGCAGCCTCTCAAGGTGGACCTCCACCCCGCACGTCCTCTAAGAAGAGGAATATCCCAACCACCCAATCCTAAGCCGCTCATTGCGCTGCCCGCAGACCCGACTTTCGAGGAGATCGGAGCAGCTAATGGCAAGGTCGAGCTGCACGATGAATTCCACGAGCTCGACGGTTCGGGTGTCGGTGTCAGTGGCGAAATCAAGAGGCGATACGAGTTTGAGCGCGGGCTTCCTGGAGCCATCACGTATATGAAGGACGGGGATGAGGAAGGCTGGTTCACAGATGAGGTAAGTTTCCCACGAGCCTTCGTAAACTGACACGACCAGCTCATCAAGGATGAGCGATACATCGCGGTCGACGTGAAGGGGAAGGGACTGGTGATCTTCAGCTCGTAAGTCTACTTCCACCAAAAGTCCGCTCACTCGCTTATGTATCGCTAGGTGTTCCCATGCCGGGATCTGCAATGTCATAGCCGATGCTATGGAGCGCTACTCACGGCCCATCCACATGGTCGTCGGCGGGTTCCACCTTGTTCCCACCGCCCAGCAGCCGATGAAGGAGACCATCGATTTCCTTGCGCGGCGGCTGCAGCCGACGCCAAAGTTCGTCCTGCCCCTGCACTGTACGGGCCTCGAAGCGAGAGGCAAGCTCTCGGCTGCCATGGGAGAGGCGTGCATCCCTGCTGGTGTGGGAATGAAGGTGGTCTGTAGCGCGACGGAGGATGCGCAAGACGATGTAGACTTGAGGGTACTGGACTAGGAGGACCACTATACCGGTAATCGAAACTCCATACTAGATATCATAAGATCGAATCAGGCCGCTTCTCATTGAAGCTACTGTACTGTATTGCTGCTTCGAGGCGAGTAGTTCAGTTTCGGTCCAACCAAATAGATCCACCGTGCAGCTGGATCAATCGAAGAGTTCTCCTTATCACGATGCCACTGGTTCCTCTGGAGTGGCGTGGGCAGGAGCAGAGACTTGAGCTGGATTCAGGTAGTAGAAAGAGAACGACCAGGAATCGAGGACGGGGACGAATGAACAAAACGACCACAAATACAGTCGACCAACTTAATGAGCTAAGAGATAGCCTGGGACCGCACGTCTGCATCGGGGATAGTGAACAGCGCGGTCCCTAAGCCGGCAAAACAGCTCGCCAGCCAAGTCCCGGTGCTTCGTTTGCCTCAACGTAGCCGTATTCTCTCGTGAAAGGGATTATTCAGACATGATATCTTTGGAGTATGTCATCGCACTGGGAGTATTCAACCGCAATGCTTCTGTCACGGACCGAAGTCGGCCGACAGGAAAGTCTCCTCAAAGGTTCTATGATATTAGTCAGAGGCCGAGAACTCTTAAGGCTTGGCCTACTTATACGTTGGTATATCGTTCTCGGGTTCTCTCTTAGATTCTTCTTAATTCTCTCTTAAAGTCTGATATTTAGTCTATCCAATAGTTTACATCGCTTCTACGCATATCCAGCTCTACGCACCAGCTCTAACTGGGACCAACGCTTCATCGTGTGGGAGCAGGTCTTTGAGTGTCGTCAGGGCGCTGATCATACCGTCCACGGTCCCTCTACTCAGTTTTCCTCTCACGACATCTGACACATTCACGACCTTGCTCGCCTCGTTAGAAAACGTCCTGAGGAGGTGCAAGTCGTCCATATCGGCGTTAAAGAAGATTCCTAGGGCCGGTGCTCTCGTTCGGTATAGATTCGACACGGTCTGCAGGTTTTTGAGGGTGTCTTCTGACAACTTGTCGTCAAACACCCGGAGGGTTCGAGCTTCGGACAAGACTGTCTCAACGGACTCGGGCTGTAGCAGGATGCGTGTTGCACAGTCTAGGGCGCTGGACTCTTTGAAGACACTTTGTGATCGCGTTCTGGCTTGCAGCTTACGAGCAGCGTCTATCAACCGTACAGATACGTCTCGATGGCGGTCGTTTTCGCTTGGGGGCTTTGGGATAGAGGGCAAGGGCGATGTACTAGCGGTCACTGCTATTGCCGTGTCGGAGGTCGAGTTGCCGTGGTCCGTGTTCGCAGTGAGGGCATCGCCAACGGGAAAGCTCTCCGGTGATGATGCCACAAACTGATTAACACCCTGATGGATGGTTTCCATGTCTCGCAAGGCCTTCCATTTGTCGGGACTGATGTCGGCACTCTCCCTCAGTGCACTGATCAACGGTTCGACAGCATCATGCTTTCCTAGCGCCACCGTGCGCAGCAAGACTTTTCCATACTTGCCGTCCAGCAGATCTGTTCTGTCCTGCCCACGGAACCTTCGATACAAAGACGAGTGTGATACCGGCGCCCAATCGATATCCTGCACAAACTGCGAGGCCTTCTGCAGTTCGGTAATGCGCGAATGAAGCTCACCCAGCGTCTTCTGACGCGTTGTCAGGTCTTCCAGACGGTCAATGTCGGTACATATATTGTTCACCTCCGAAATCGTATGTTCGAGTAGTGATGACCGGCCAAAAGGCATATCCAGCGCGTAAGGTGCCGGAGATTGAGCCATTTCCAGCAGCTCGCTTCTGAAGTCGGAAGAGTTCATATTGGGGATAGATAGGTGTCGTTGAGGTTAGGGGGGTAGCGGGGTGTGAGTAAGAATGGGTTTGCGAGGTAATTGTATTGTGTTAATCAGATCATTATAGGGAGTGCATGACGGTGTTCAAAACCATCAAAGGGTACTGAGGCAGACAATCGGAGCTCTGCTGATACAAGGATGCGGGTCTCTCTGACACGTCGCAGATCTCCCATACCTTTCATGTCCGTTTTTCAGCGAAGGCGCAGACAGTGGCGCAAAGGATCGCTCCAATTGAGACACCGTCAACCAAAGTCATAACAAGCAGGGCTACAGCTCGCCGGCTCAAAAAAGACATAATGCACTTACCGCTCGCAGCCTTACTCGTTCTTCCACGACATCCTGGTTGTGCCAGCGCAAGCTAGGCTGAGTCTCTCCTGCCTTGGTCATGGATACCCTCATACCCGAGATTGATCATTCGCTAGATGCATATCGTACGTCCCAAGGGTGGATGCGACATCCACTCACCTAGATACAGCCCACCACCCTCCTCTTAGATGTACAATGCTTGTACCCACCTGGTCTCTGTGATCTCTGGTCATGATGGCGTTGCCATGTGCTTGTTTGTCCTGGGCACTAGAGCTCGTTCGTACATGGCAGTGACTACGATTAGGCTTGTTTGATCTCGGACAGATTGTTCTGGCGGACGGTGGGTTTACCGTCGTTCGGCAACCGAGGCTTCCAGAAATGTCATTGACTACCTTGCCCGAGAGAGTCTGGCCTAGAGATGCTGCAGGACGGGCTGAGACCGGTAGAGCGATCGAGGTCCGGGACAGACATGCGATCATACGATGCTGCCGGTTTGTCCAAACGTTGCTGCACTACAGTGGGAGGTACTATGCAGCGTGCCAGAGCATCAAGTGAGAAACGTTCGTGTCGGCCATGACCTCATTGGAGCACGCGGCGTAGTCATACCTAGAGATAACGAGCTACGCCAGGTCGATAGGTAAAGATGAAACACAGGAGCCATGACGAGGTAGGTGCCGAGACTCGGCTGCTCTTCGCCACCGCTAGTAAAGCATCCGGTGGCGTCGCTAGTCATAGCGAGAGCGTCGTATGGGATCTGGATGCACGATCCAAGAGTGGCCGCGTCCGTTCCTGACGTCCGCGGTGGTCAAGGGTGTATGGCGTCCCGTTTGAGCTACCTTGTGGCTCAGCGTGTCTGGAACTGGCGGCGTAGATTTCGATTGGTCCAGGTCAGATAAGCTGCCCGTAGTCCGGAGAGAAAACCAGACGGAACATGCTGCATCTGACGTCAGCGGAAGATTGATATTCTGTATCCGCTTTTGCGATCGCATTGTTGGGCATAGAGCGATGGGATGGGACGCCAGCGGTCTCCCATAGCATTATGTCTAATAGTAAGAATGCGGAAGGATCTTGCCAGATGGTGCCGGCCGAGGACGAGGTTGCCAAGACCCTAGAGCCAGGTCCCGTATGGAAGTGCCGACGGACGAGCAGAGTACGGGAAGTTAGATAAGGATATGGGATGTACGCAGCGAGTGTGAGAAAGGAACGGGAGACGATGTGTCACACTCTACTCAGTAGCTGTAAGCTGCTGCGGTGGAGGGGAGAAGCCAAATAGCAAGGGGAGTGGCGCAAGGTTTACTCTTGGGTGGAGGATCAGCTGTCTGCTTGCCCCGCGCGACGTGTTCCCTGAATCTGAAATGGCAGTTTCGAGTCTTTTCAATACATCGGGTCCCGTCGTCGCAAACACACGCCATCCAGCGCTCATCTATCCGCCCGACAAGCCCCGCGATAAAGCCGGCTCAGTAGTGACACGTTGCCCTTCTGCGCGGATCGTTGGGTCGAGGTTTTCCCGGTCTGTCGACGGAGACCTTGTTCCATTCAGTACAATCGCTTTTCGCCATCCGCGCTGGTCATCGTCATTCTCGGCGTGTTCAACGGTCGGACGTCGAGTGATTGATTTCCGAGAGGAGGTTGACGTTGGGAAGTGGAACTGCGGCAGGCGGACAGACCGGCTGGACAAACGACCCAATCCACGAGGGTCAAGGCGCATCATCGGTCATCGGCCCCCCATCTCTTCCTCTTCTTGTCGACGAGAGAGGACCCCCTTTCGCTCCGTGTCCCACGCCCACCACTGTGTAGAGCGCATCACTGTGTAGGCGCCCATCACTCCCAAACACTCGGTACTGCAGGCCAGGTACACCCCGTGGTCTAGTATTAGCTTCTTACGCAGATCCAAAGGAGGGTCGCGACAACGCTTCCGCCCAGCGATCAACCACCCTCGTTTCGAATCGCATCAATGTACCACCGAGAATCCTCCGTCGCCTCCTCATCGCCCTTCTCGACACGATCGACCATTCCGTCGTCGCCAGACGCAGCAGGAATCGGCGAGTCGTCCTCGTCTGCGGGTAGAAAGAACGGGTATCCCAATCTGGCTGGGTTTCCCGACTACCTTACCGGGGGTGGCCAGGATCTGATGCATGGCATGGAGGCGATGCTAGGCCAGATTACGGGCGCACGAACCAAAAAGTGAGTCCTTTCGCACCTCTCTTTACTTTCTCTCGCGTATCGCTGAGCGACCATAGCGGTACCTCTTATCCTTCATATCCTAGTACAGACGGCCGGTCCCACTCCGACATCCAACCGACCAACGTGGTCGACCTGCAGCCCTACAATTCCATTCCACCCCCCTTATCTTCTGCACCTCCTACCCTTGTTTCCAAACTGACCGTCTCTGCTGCACCGAGCGTGAGCGGAGGAGGATCCAGATCCGAGCCGCCGCGGCGGCTTATCGAGGTAGAGGGGCTAAGTGCCTCGAGTCCGCCGCTTGAGAAACTGCTGTCAACGTTTCCGTGAGTGCAACCCCTTGTACATTGCGCCACAGCTAACGCTGTGTAGATGCAATCAAATCATCCTTCAAGGGGACCCCCAAGTGATCCAGAAACAGCGAGTGGAAACTGCGATCCGAGTCATCCTCGATCTCCTCCGTCTCATCCCCCCTTCACCGTCCAACCCTCCTGTCCATCCGTCACTCGCTAGTCTACTTCCTCGCGATCCCAACGGCCACGTCATTGGGTCGTTTGAACGGATCGCTACCTTCAAAGCGCTGCGACTGCAGGCCGGTACGACGACAAAGGCCAGCTCAAAGAAGCAGATTCAAGCCGGTGCGACACCGCGGGAACAATTGGCATACGTCGAGACGGCAGTGTACATGAGTGGGGAGAATGGCAAGCGCGTTTATGCCTGCAAACGATGTCGACTGAGAGAGGTAAGCGTCCCGGTAGGGTTCTGTGCTGATCCTCTGCAGGCTCGTCGGAGACAGAGCAAAGATGCGAGTCGAAAGAAGCAATCCAACTCGGAATCCGATACCTCTTCGTCAAACCAGAAACCTCGTGTGTCCTTGGTACCCCCATCGCCCGAATACGTCACTGCCGAAAACCCAGAACAATACGATACGAATCGAGCGGGACAAGTAGTAGAAGAGCCGCCTTGGGACCCAGCTCGTCCAGATTGGCGACACGAGATCGTCCTGTTCAATTCGCCGCCCGAGATCGCTATCAAGGATGGAAGCTGTTACTGGTTGCCCTTCCGAGTGGTGTGCTACGGCAAATGCCACGGCGAGAAGGTCGGCTTTAGGTAAGTTGATCCGTTTTTAGGAGAGGAGACCTTGACGGAAGACTCGTAGGATCAAATTCACGCTACGGTCGTTTGATGGACGAGTCATCGCGAGCGAAATGACGCCGCCCATCAGAATCACCGACGACCACAAGACGGACGCCAAGGCGAAACCCAAAGTCGATGCGCCTGCTGTTCCGCGGGCGAGAAAAGGTCGACAGAGCACGACCTCGTCACGACAATCCCCCGTCCAGTCCGAGGACGAATTGTCCGTGCATTCGTTCTCCGAGGCAGGAGCCATCCTGCATAAGCAAGCACCGCAAGCACGCGCGGGCAAACCCTACGAGCGGCCTCCTAGCCAATCTCCCGCTACGGGACATATACCGATCGACGCTTTCGCGACGCTCGAACGACCCATTTTCAACCGACAGCAATCGGCATCCTCTGTCCACTCGATGACATCCATCCATTCCATGACGTCTTTGTCGGCACTCTCAGCCCAACAAGACATGGTCGACCGATGGTCCCGAGCGACTTCGTTGGACTATGCAAATCAGGACCATGCCGCTGGGACCGTCAGTCCGGGAGCCCTCAAGCGGCCTCACTTCAGAGGTCTGACTAGCATGGACAGCATGCAGCCGACTCCCTCGGGCCTGCCGTCGCCCATGTCGCGCCTCGGACTCCTCAACCCGCAAGACGACCTGCGCTCGCAAACCACTCGGGATGACATACGTATCCAAGGCAAAGACGACTTGATGTATCTTCAAGAATCGTCACCCGCAGTCTCCATGTCCGCTCTCGGGTTTTCGTTCTTTGGAAACGACAGCAGCAGTAATCCCACCAATGTCCAACAACAGCAACTTCCCATGTTATCCGGCAACGACGACATCGAAATGAGCAATGCCTTGGAGGACATCTACTCCCAGCAACCGTCGGCGCCGTCCAGCCTGACCGACGACATGTCGAGCTATTCCGACCAATATGTGTCGAGCTCGGCTCTGTTCAGCGACTCCGGACTTCCTCCTGACGGATTCGATCAGTATCTCAATTACACGGGCGAGGCGGTCGAGCCGAGGGCGATGACCAGTCCGTTCGCGACCAACAACTTCAACAACCTCTCGCCTCTGTCCCACATGCCCAACGCGCTGGACAGCGTAGAGAACCTCCTTTGGCCGTCGACCGATACCCACCACGTACCAGAAGATCCGTCGTTTGGGTTCGATACCACGAATATCCCTTTCCAAGCCCCTCCGACGATCACGCACGTCATACCAGGCGAGGGATCCATGGCGGGTGGGATTCCGATTGCCATTGCGGGCAAGAACTTCGCTTCGGATACCGTTGTCCTCTTCGGTCAGCGACCCGCGAGGACGACAGTGGTCTCGGACGGTTTCCTTGACTGTACTCTGCCCCCGAGCTCGTTTGCGGGTGATGTGGAGGTGACGGTCCGAGGCGCGCAAAAGGTTGTGGGCGTCCCGCCCATGTTGTTCAAGTATACCGACATGGACAAGGAAATGTGCGTTTTGCCTTGGCGGAGATGGGGATTGACTGCTGATGATTCTACAGGATGAGACTGGCTCTGCAAGTACGGGACCAGTATCAGAATTCGTCGAGCGACGCCGCGTACCGCCTGGCTCAGCACGTCACTCGATCGCATTCGAATTCTGAATGGTCCGAGAAATCCAGTCCTGTTTCGAATCCCTCGCCGACTGATGCCGGAGAACCTGGACCCGAAGCCAGGTCAAAGACTCGAGGTGCTGCAGACTCTACCGACCTGCAGGAGACTATCATCACGTTCCTTGCGTCGCTGGAGGAGGACGCTCCGGGGTCTCTGCGTCGCTCGGGGGTCATCAATCATCGCAACAAGTCTCAGCAGACGCTGCTTCACATTGCGACGGTGATGGGGTTCCACCGACTAGCGAGACGACTGATTGTCGTTGGCGCGCACCTCGATCTTCAGGATTCCAACGGGTTCACACCACTCTCATTCGCTGCACTGTGTGGCCATGTCAATTGCGCTCGGGTATTGTTGGAAGCTGGAGCATCCTACGACGTGCCGACTCACTTTGGAGAGATGCCGCTGGATCTCTCGAAAGCCGGTGAATTCGGCAAGGTCGAGGCGTTGTTGCTATCTGCTGTATGGTCGACAAAACCGGAAGTGGCGGGAGAGGAGACGGCCTCGGTCGTATCGATCGAGACGAACGCGAACTCGGAGATCGACAATGACAATCCGTCGTCCGACTCCGACGATCAGGTATCGCGCATCTTGAGACGGTCATCGCAGCAGAGGAGAACCAAGAAGGGGAAAGCAAAAGGGAAGACTTTGTCGCCTGGAGGAAGCCCTGGTGCCAGTGAAAGCGCCGGGCGGTCTCCGTCCACCTCGAATGCCCATCTTCCGCTCCCGACCCCCTCGGACGATCCGCCTCCCTATGCTCCCTCGGAGGAATCGTCGTGGGTTTCGCATCTGCCGCTACCGCATGCCGTGCTGGACCGGTTACCGATGATTCCTTTCCCCGGGGAAAAGACGCAGCCAAATTGGGTAGCGTTCCCCGCGCCCTCGTGGGAGACGCTGCAGAAGATGACCTCCCCGGAGGAGGTGAAGTTGTTTACCCAAGCAATGGCGGCCGCGGCGTTCAACGCTGTCGTCCAGTCTGGCGCCACGACGGGCCAAGACCAGCCTCGCGAGAAGCGGCGGGGGAAGAGCAAGCGGAGGAAATCGCAGAGCGGGAACAGCGGCGTCGCCAAGTCGGACTCGTCCAGTCCGTCGCCGGTCAAACAGGTCAAGCGTGAGTGCCTCCCATACGAAAAGGAGTTAATGCTGAGGGTGGGTCGATTCGCAGAGGACCGGATGCTGTATCTCTTCTGGCTGCCCGTCTTGCTCTTTGTGGGCTTTTGGCTGCTCGTCACGGCGCTGCCGATCGCCACGGGGTTTTGTCTCATATACGCTCGACAAATCACCCGAGCAATCAAGCAACGGATGTAGCGTGGACGTGCAACGTGTGCGTGGGGGTAAGAGACTCGAGATTACGGTTCGAGGGTTGGATACAGAATACACTAGAGTTACTGTGTGGGGTATCATGTCTCATGTCTCAAGACGATGCATAATGGATTTGGGTTTGCTGGCGATGTTCTATCACACACTGCCAGATCGCTCCATCTATGACCTCTTTGTGGCCTTGACCGCGACGGGAATCATTTCGCCCGTTTCGAGGGGATACGGCTGGTGCCCTAGCACGACCAACAGTTGCCCAAAGATGGCAGAGTGACCCGTGATGGAGATATCTGGCGGACTGTCAGAGCCCGTACTGGCAACCGAGCGACGATGAAAAGCTTACACGTCTCCTCGGCGCCTTCTGGTCCAAAGAGTCGGTCCATCGCCCGGCGCGATCGGAACTGCATGTGCTGGTCCGTCTCCCTCTCGTCCGCCTTCCACAGCTCGTCGTTCTCGGCAAACCCTTCTTCGATCTCAAACGACGGGAACCGCTTCTCGATATATGTCTATCGCACGGTCGTCCCGCCGAGTCAGAGGTCGAAGAGCAGTGAGAGCGGAGGACTTACCTTTGAAGACCGCTGATCGCACGTATGGCTCCCGTACACCTCTCTGAAATCCTGTCTCGTGTGAGACTTTGCTTCGTGCTAGGACAGACGAATGGCGAATATCAAACTCACTTCCCAGACCTGCGGGACGCCGGCCAGCATCTCTCCCCAGCTGTTCTGCATCGTCTGGCCCGTGCGCGTGAGGGGTGAGACGAACCACCGCATCTCGGCCTTGGTGATGGGCGCTCCGAGGGGGCCTTCTTTCTTCCAGGTGGATTGAACGGCTTGCGCTTGCGAGACGCCGAGCGGCGTGAGCTCGGGATCGCTGTAGGCCGGGCATCAGGTGCGTGCGCAGAGGGGAGCGGAAGCACACACGGTCCCCAGACGATCTCGCCGTCGGTATACATCATGGCCCATTTCGCCTCCCATTCCTGGATGCGCAGGTGGGCCATCAGCTCAGCTCGAGCGCCCCGCTGCCAGCTACCATGTACACACCACAGCGCCGTACTTGCTCGCTCCAAAATTGTGCCACCCTTGCCCGTGTCTTCCTGTTGAGGCGAAAGAGAGATATCAGCCCACTGCCCAATGAGCACGTTCTTGGAAACGACCGAGGACGGACCGAGAAACAAGACCTTGTACTGGACGTCCGTGGGCGCCTCGTCCTGCAGCTTCTGGATCCCGCGCTTGAGGTTGCGCCATCGGTCGACCGTCGTGTCGATCAGCCCGAATCCATGGTCGAGCTAGCCATCCAAGTAAGCCGAAGGTCAAGTGGAGGCATGTTGTTGCTGCGATCTCGAGGTGGACTGACCATTTCTGCCGCGCTCTTGTGCTTGGGTTCCGGTCCATTTTGCAGAAAGAAGCCCTGGACGACCTGAATAGGAGGGACGAGTGAGTACCCCCGATCTTCGGAAAGAAGAGCAAGCTGGAGATACCTCGTAGTGGTAAGCGTGTTCTTTCTCCAGCACGCCCGGAGAAAAGACGGGTCCACCGTCCTCCATCGCTGCGACGGGCGGAGATTGGGGGCCTTGCGCCTGCATCGTGAGGAACGAGGGGAGGGAGAACGGGATAGGGGCAAGAAGGTAGTAGATGGAAAGGGAAAGGAGGATGACGGAGATGCACTCGAGTCGATTAAATCTCAGTTTCAGATTGGACAACGACATGGTCAAGGGCCGAGCTCGAGGGGTTTCTTTATTCTGGTTTCCGGATGAAAGCTTGCGTTTTGGAAACGCAGCGCCTGCTCCTCGACGACGCCTGCGACTGGATCGATCCGCTTCGCCACCTGCACCCCTTTGCCTCGCGCCTCCATGAAACGACGAAGGCGCGAGGCTAGAACGTTGCTCATCACGCCTCGAGGCACTGGAATTCCTTTCGGTCATGGTACTGTGATGAGCGGAATTACCAGACGCTAGTAATGCATGCTTGGCACCTCCTTTCCCTTTTGTACCGCAGCACCACCCTCACCTCCATGACGCCGCGCCGGCCCCACCGAACCCTCCAGACGGCGCCAATGCATCGAGGAAACCACCATACGAGCTCGCAGTAGCAGCACACGGCGAGGCTGCGCGTATCTGGAGAGCCTATAATGCACAAAAGGATATCAGCCTCCTAACCACTCATATGAGGTCACGCTTACTTCAGGCATCCACTTTTCCAATTGCTGATACACCGGTACGATCAGTCAGCGCGCCAGTTCAGTGAAGCCAGCGAAGCAGCAACACACCTTTATACGCTTCGCATTTGCCGGATGGGTCGAGAGGAAATCAACGGCGCCGAGCTTGCTGCTACCTCCTGATCCCTCTGAATCCGACATGCGTTTCCACATCCTAGACAAGGGTCAGCAGTGTTTGAGATGACGGCAAAAGAGGAGGTCCAACGTACTTTGAAGACTCTGTCGGGTCGAAACACGCTCTCCTAAGGTGGACGCGTGAGTGAAAGACCAGTAGAGGAAGGGAAAGTCACGGACGACATGAGTTGCAGGCCAATGAAATCCGCCTCGCTTTCGTTCTTTCGCGAGTTGGGTAGTCTGACCGATGTTCAGCTGAGATTCCAGGATATCATAAAAGAACAGCTCACTGCAACATGAACGTGAGCAGTAGCCGCGAGATCCCGACATCCAGTCCGAGAGACTCGAGCAGGAACCCCAGGACGAAGAGGACCTGGATTTGGTGATCAGACACGAGAACATGGATACGGCATTACCATAGTAGCGCTGGCGACTCACTTTCATCGAGCTCATGCGTTCTGCCGAATGACGGGCGACTGCTCGATTGAGTCAGCAAAGTCCCAGGCAATATAAGTCGAACTGCCTCCAACTGCATACCTTGATGAGCGACCTCGTGACCGAGTACCGTGGCCAGCCCATCATCATTTGCGCTGACCGGCAGGATCCCCGTGAAGACAAATATCTTTCCGCCTAAACACACAGATCAGCATGTCCGCCCCTACGAAAAGCTGCATCGCTAGCCTGACTGACCAGGCAGGACAAAGGCATTCTTCGTCGTCTTGTCATCGATGACATATACCTCCCACTCGGTGTCCTTGCCCTCCTTGGGATGGGCCTCTCCGCTCTCGCCGCCAAACAGCACATCCTCGACACTCCCACCCCCTCCCCATGCCGGTACGGCACTTTCGACCGCGCCCATCGCTCCGCCAGCCTTCATGCGACCCAGGCCTGAGCCCTCCACGATCCGAGTAGCGATCGCGCGGACCCGCTTCGTCGTCGGATGGCTCGCGGGCAATAGGGCGCGAGAATACTGTGTCAACGTTTCCCTTTGCGTCTGCAGACCCAGTTCCTGCTCCTGCGACTCGTTCACGTCCATAAAGCGGAGGCGACCCGTCTCAGGAACTCGCTCGAGACTAGACAGGACTTACTCAGTACCGACTTCGGATTGAGAATGAGACAAAGACTTACTGCGTAACGTAGTACAGACCTCCGCCTGTAAGGCCAATACCATATACCCAGACAGCGCGATCGCCGCCTAGCCGACGACGGAGATAGGACATGAAATCTGGACGCCCGCCGCCGGGAGGCGAGGGACCAGAGGGTGTACCATACGAGGGAGTGTCGAAGCGCTCGTATTTGGCTGAGCGGCGGGTGGTGGTTTGGATCGCCCGTCGGAGAGGTGCGGCTTGCGGCAAGATTCTCTTCGAGGTCGTTGCAGAGGCTACCGAGCCTAAGGCTCTTCGAATGTATTGTGACATGAAGCTGAACACTGGTGGATAGGACAGACAAGAAGGCCCTTAGGATATTGGCCTCTACCATAACCCGAACCAAAGATCGACGACGAAGAGGGCCGGCAGTTGCCACCCGGTGATTAGCTCCCGGTATGCCTACCTGCACACGCCTATCATTCCCCCCTCGTCACCTTCATTGAGCTGGCTCTCTCTGTCCAACCTCACATTCCCAACTACCTCGCCAAAGATGCCCTCAGATCTGTCCTACTGGCTCATAGCAGCGCCACTGCAGGATGGTGATCCCGACAGAATGCTCCAAGATGCCAGGGGCGCCCTGGCGGGGACGGTCACGGTCGGTGGCTGGGAAATACCAGAGCTCAAGGTGGGTTTACTCTGCGGACCGACCGTGATCCTAGCCTCCATACCACGCTTGGCTCTCGCCATACACCTATTATCTTTTCGATGCCTCCTCTTCCCTCGGTCTCCGCTTTTGACTCTATCTTCTAACGCTGATCATCGTGCTTAGACTGGAACCCTCTCGTCGCTCTTGACGCTCTCCGACACCCTGCCCAAGCTGGACGCATCATTCACCTCGACCGTCTCAAAGCTCCTCGACACCCTCCGATCCCTGACGTCAGATGACCCAGAGAAACTCGCCCAGCATGCTCGCGTTAACGACCGCCCAGTGGAGGAGTACGTATTCGGTAACAGAGGATGGGACAAAGGACGATGGGGTGAAGGAGGCAAGGTCGGCGACGTGGTCGATGCCTTGACAAAGGTGTGTCCCGCTTGTCATGGGATGGGTCGATCGAGCTGATTGACTTGACCAGGAAATGAACTCGATAGACCAGACCCAGAAGCAGAAATCGCAGAGCTATAACCTCGCCAAGGGCGGCTTGACAAATATACAACGAAAGAAAACGTGGGTCCTGCTACTGATGCTGTACTCAAGGGAAAAGGGGACGGATTGCTTATGTGACTGTCTCATTGCAGGGGAAACCTGTCAACGAAGTCGCTGTTGGACGTTGTGAAGAAGGGAGATCTGGTGGAGGATAGCGAATACCTGGATACGTTATTGGTCGCCGTCCCAAAGTACGTGGTCTGCCGGGCGTCGCCTACATGGCATGTCATCTGGAGAGCTGACAAACATCAGAACGCTGGCTAAGGACTGGCAAGACAAGTACGAAAGATTGACGACGATGGTCGTCCCTCGAAGCACACAGTGAGTTGCCTGTAATCACTAGTGACGAAATAAGGGATAAGATGACTAACTTGGATCTACAGGAAGATAGCAGCGGACGACGAATATCTGTTGCAGACCGTCACCGTGTTCAAGAAAGTGCGGGAAGAATATGTGCATAAATGTCGAGAAAACAGGTCAGAGTCGATCAATGATATTAGTGAACTATCGTGACTGACCCGCCGAGTTGGTAGGTTCATTGTCAGGGATTTCAAGTGGGACGATGCGGCGCTAGAGAAACAGAAGAAGGAGACTGCAGATTTGGAGGTTGAGGAGAAGGAGCTATGGGTTAGTCATCCGTCCCGACTGTTGGCCTTATCGGCGTGCTGAGCTGTGATACGCAGACCGACCTGCTCCGTCTGTCGAGGATAAATTTCTCTGAGGCTTACCAAATCCTTGCGCACCTCAAGACGATCCGTCTGTTCGTAGAGAGCGTGCTGCGATATGGTCTTCCGGCAGATTACGCGGGTGTTGTCGTGAAGGTGAGCTCCTTGACTAGCCATTCGGATCGTTTGCTGACGTGCCAACTGCAAAGCCCGACACAAAGACGGCGGTCAAGACGCTCCGTACGCTATCGACTCACTACGCCTACCTTTCATCCGCACCCCAAGGGCCTTCGACGAAAAAGAAGTCGAAGGGTGGCGGTGCGACGGCGGGTGGAGATGATGTCGGTGGCGAGTGGGCAGGTGTCATGGAGGCCGAATTTTACGACTTTGTGTTGTTTGAGCTGCCCAAGGTGGAGTTTTAGACTGGACGAAGAAGACGTAGAGAAGGATTCACGATGTATTGTATGGCATTGATCCCGGCTCGGGGTTCTTCGAGCAGTCGGCACCGGGCCGATAACCGGGCCATCTTCTTGCCTTCGCATCCAGGAAGGATCGCATACAAGAAGGACAGCGCTTCACGATAGAGTATTGTCGGATGCCTGCATCTACTTGAGAAGCTTTCTACAACTATCAATCATCCGCCGTAGCATCCGTACCATGTCGCATTTTCATCAACTAACAAACACCCAACCGGCGCACGTCGAAGCGCTGAACTTGCCTCCCAACCTATCCTGCGTGCTTCTCAAGAAACGTACAATCTCAGTCGAAGCGACCCCTCTCCCCATCCTCCAGCCCGATGGCGTCCTCGTCAAGATCATTGCAACAGATGAGTCCCTCCCCCTTCCTGAGAATTCAAGTTTCATGGCCAGCTAATACATGCTTTGCACGTATCTGTGGATCCGATCTGCACAATTACGCTGCTGGCGGGGTGGGTGGCCGACCGGTCACGGAACCGATAGTCATGGGCCACGAGTCCGCAGGCGAGGTCGTGGCGGTCGGAGAGATGGTCACGACACATCAAGTCGGCGACCGGGTGGCAGGTGAGTAGTGGTGAACATACTTGATTGGAGGAATAAGGTCAAAGACTGATAGCGAAGCTCAGTGGAGCCGGGACTGCCCTGTAGGCGATGTGTGAACTGCAAATCCGGACGAGTCAATATATGTTTGAGTAGGTTGGTCTCCTCCGAGGAAGAGTGGGGAAGGAAAGCACACAATGAGAAAAGCAGAGAGCATATGAGAAGTAGAAAGGCTTGGATCGCTAACGACAGAGCAGGTATGCGCTACTGTGGTTCCCCCGGCTCCGTTGGATCTCTTATGAGGTGAGTCCTGCTCCACATACATCACAGGACAGTTTCTGACGTATGTTTGCGACAGGTACTTTGCCCTCCCGGCAGACATGGCGCCTCATATCCCCGACAACATCTCCTGGGAGGTCGCAGGGAGTATCCAGCCGCTAGCTGTGAGTCATTGTGTATCTGGGCGTCCTGCGGTCTTGTGCTGAGGCTCCACTTTCTGAGATCGGTGTCCAAGTCGGCAAACGAGTCGACCTGCGGCCGCACTTGACCTTGGCTATCTGGTATGGTCGGCTCTGCTTCTTGATCGATCAGATAGCTAAATTTGTTATCCTGGTAGCGGGTGCGGTCCGATTGGCCTGATCACAGCCGCCGTGGCTCACGCCTACTCGGCCCGAAAGATCATTGGGTTCGATATCAATCCCTCTCGAGTGGAATTTGCGCGGAAGTACATGTCGCCGCTGACGGGTAAACCGATCTACGACTATGTTTTCCTGTCTGAATCGATTCCGACCACTCCATTGTCGGGCAACCCGCTAGCTCGGGCGGAGAAGCAGGGCGAAGCGCCTGGCCCTGCAGGAATAGCGGACGGCGAGGTCCCAGACGCGGAGGAAGACCCGACCGAGGGGGATATCCGCTGGGAGAACGCAAAGCTCATTGCGGCGGAATGGGTTGCGCAAGCTGGACTCACGGCAGAAGAGGGATTCGACCGGGTCGTTGAGGCGAGCGGGGCCGAGGATTGCGGGCTGTTGGGCGTGGCGCTGGCGAAGCAAGGAGGCAACTGTAGGTCGTTGCGGTTTTTGCTGCGGGACCAGCCACTGACGGTATGGCAGATCTCGCGATCGGCCTCGGGCATATCCAGACGCACCTCATGCCCACGCTAGCAATCACCAACAAGGAGCTGGACGTCCGCGGTATCACACGCTACACCGCCTCGTGCTTCCCCTCGGCGATCGACATGTTGAGCAGAGGGGTCGTCGATCTGAAACCGCTGATTACAAAGGTGTACCCCCTCACGCAGAGCACCGAGGCGTTCGAGGCGGTCGCGAGCGGGCGAGAGATCAAGGTCATTGTGAAGAACCAAGAGTGATGCGGCGACGGTGAATGTCCCATATGCCACTGTATAGGGTATGCATGTTTTATAGACTAGTGCACCCGGCTTGAAACAGAAAGGAGTCAGGATTTGGTTGACCGCACAAAGGAGGCGAAAGAGGACAGTATATCACCCCGTCTCTCTGGTCGACGTAACCCTATTGCTTCATGAACAAATGGCGAAACCGGGCGAACTCGAGGCGGGCGCGCTGAACGCCTGGACACCGCTCCAGCAAGCAGCGCTATACGCTCAACATGCCGCTCGACAAGCAGAAAAGGACGACAAGGAGGCCGAGCGAGCCGAGCGCAAAAAGAAGGAGGAGAAAGAAAAGCCCAAGCCCGAGACCGTGACGGCAGGCCAAGTCGTCGAGGACCTGGTCCGTCCAGAGGCGACCCTACTCCAAAGCGTGGTCTGACGCGCGCTCTCTTGACAGCTGATCAAGGTCAATCCGCCCCTCGTACAATTTCTCAAAGTTTTTGGTCGACCGCATATCTCCCTCGCCGGCTTCGCGTCTGTCCATTTCTTGTTCTGGCACGTCTCTTCTCTTCTCTTCCTCGAGGCAGCGGGCAGCTCGCGGGTCGACTGAAACATCACACTCACAGGTGGAGGATGCCATGGTACCTAAAGTTCTTGCTCCCATATCCGATGATGTACCTCCTCCCGGGGTACTGCACCCTCGCCTCCATCCTGTCCACCAAAGACCGTGCGCTCTGGTAAGGTCTTTTCCCCTTTCCCTTCCGACGAAGGAAAATCCTCAACGCCCCAATAGGCAGGCGTACTGGGTCGAAGTGGCTGCGCTAGAGTACGTCGAGCTCATGCTGTTTGGAAATCGGTACCGCGCGTTGGCACTGTGGCCATGGGTATGGCTTTCCTCGCACTCGACCTGGAGGTTCAGGCTGAGAAGAACGACAGCTCAGGACGATCTTTTGCGTCCTGCTGTACAGTGTCGTGGAGCGGGAGAAGGGAAAGAAGAGCAGCAGCAATCCCAAAGGGACCGACACGGTGGTCTACGTGAGTGCACCTCGACTTTAAAGACAAGAGATATGACCGACAATGGACTTTGCCAGGGAGCCATCAAACTGATCAAGCCCTTCCTTCCCGATCCACCCAAGAAAGAAAAGACAGACGAGGAAAAAAAGAGGGAGAAGGAAAGGGCAAAGGAAAAGGCAAAGGAGCAGGAAAAGGAAAAGGAAAAGGGCAAGGCAAAGTAAACACAATTGGCGTTATCCCATCCGTACAATCGAAGTATACCATAGAAACAACATCCCGATCCCCAGCGATTCGAGCCCACTCCACCATTCCCGCTTCAGCCCGCGACCTCGGCCTTGGGTGCCGACTCCAACGATATCCTCTTGCTGCTCTTGTCCTCCTTGCCTCCGCTGTTCTCGCTGCTGTCGCTCGCATCTTTTCGCTTGTAACCCGTGCCAGAAGAGACCGTATGACTCCGACCGTGGCGTTCCGACTTGTCGGACTGAAAGAAAACGGCTTCCCCTCGGCGGACGAACGATGCTGGATTGGCTGAAGCGCCTTGCGAGCCATTCACATCCGAGAGTACGGTTGGTAAAGAAGCCGAGGAATGTACTGTCCCTCCAGACGATTTCGGGCCGCGCAGAGGCAACAACGGCGCTCCCGTTCCTTTAAACATATCGGCAATAGGTGTCATGGTCGAGAACAGCTTGGCGCGATCCTCGACCGTTCCAGAGGGGTAATTCACCTCTTCCAAAGGTATTGACGCTTTGATGGGCTCGATGTGGGAGACGGCGGTTTCTGGCTCGCCGAAGGAGGGGAGGGGAGAAGTGGTATTCAGAGCGAGCTCGACTCGCGGTGGCGACACGTTGACAATTGAGGATGGAATCGTTTCCACACTGGCCTTACTCCTCAGACTCGGCGTACGGTTTTGCAGCAATCGACCGAGACTCGGTTTCTTGGCAACCTTTGGAGGTACCTTCTTCGATTTGCCATCGACAGTCTCTGCGCTTTCTTCCACGATGATCGAAGCCGGCGTTGTGGGACGGGACGATATACCGCCTTCACTAAGGGAGGGCACAAGTGGGGGCGAGATGTTCGTGTTCCCGAAATCGATGATCGAGTTCGCAGATTCCGTACCGGATACAGGCGGGGGATCCGCGAAAAGGGATTCTCGATGCTCGAGAAGAAGATTGAGCACGGGTGAAGGAATGTTGAGAGTAGGACCGAGAACGAGCATAAGATTGCTCAGAGGCATTCGGTTCGTCTGGGAATGACGAGGTATTAAGTCTAGGAGTTTGACTGTGGGATGTCAGCTAAATTCACCGAGACCGAAATCGTGCTCACCTATCTCAGCGAGGAGGAACCAGTGAGCTGTGGGGAGTTGCTGAACCAGAGACGCCAAGCCCTTTGCCCCCCAGTCGGAGTTGTCCTGCTTGTCGGGCTCTACTGGCTTGCTTTTCGCTTTGACAAATGCATCGAACATAGGTGTCAGTGCCGTTGTCAACAGCGGTGTGGGCACTGCAGAGGAGATCAATGCCCGTCAGTTGGAACCGGCTTGTCTACTCACATTCGCGTAGATAGGATTTAAAAATGCCAGACACGGCGTGAGGATCTAGATCACCAGGATGACATTGACTCAGGTCGATATCGGCACCTGGCACGACATCAGCGAAGAGACTCCCAAAATCCAAGAAACGAAACGGACCCCCATCAAACTCCTTCCGTAGCCTGCTCAAATGACTGCTCCTTCCGCTGATCCTGAATATGCCCTCCTCTTTCGGTCCCCATAATTCCACTGCCGTATCGTCAGTACGGCATCATGAGCTATTCCGTCTCCCGGCGGCTCACGGTAGTCGACACATCTGATCACGATTGCCGGTAGACAGCTTTTCCTCCTTTTCCGCCAATCGTCCTCGCCCTCTAGCACCATGGACGCATCTGCAATGCCCCACAATCTACCCGTTTCCACCAAGTCTTTGCCAAAAACCTTGCCCCCGGTCCGATTCCCTGCGCGCTTCACAACGCCAGTCTCGAAAACCGGACCATCGCTTCCTCCCAACTCTTTCATTCTCTCCTTTTCTTTCTCCGACCGACTCGCCTCGGCGCTTCCTCGTCGGACAATCCCCGACCCCCACGAGGAGCTGGGTCCCAACGACCCTCCTCTCTCCGAGTTGCCCAAACTCGACATCCCGCTGATGCTCCCGCTTACGCCTCGCGACCGCAGTCCCGCCCAACCCTTTGATACTGCCGAGCCTGCCGTTCCGAGTACTCGCTGTGCCGAAGAGGGCAGTCTCTGTTGCGCCTGATAGAACGCCGAAGGGGCCGAGGTCGTCTGCGAGGCCAAACTTTGCGAGGACTCTGACTTGGACATGCTCGATGAGGATCCGTTGGCGGCCATACTCCAGGCCGCAAGCCGTCCTCTGATGTTGCCAAAATCGCCGCGAGAAGGATGTTGAGGTGGTGTTGGCGACAATGCCGGTCGACCCTGACCGTCTGATAGTCGACTTCGCGTCGGTTTTGGCGCCGCGACTGTCGCATAGGAAGACTTGCCACGCGTCCCATCAGGCGGGAGCATCTGCTTCTGAGCCTGCTCGAGAAAGGAGCCAGCGGTGGTAGTGGTGACTCCGCTTCTTTTGCGCGGGGGCAGCATTGGTGGTAGCGAAGCCGAAGCCGTCAACGAGGATTCCGACGCTGATCCCGAATAGCTCGGTGCTGGGGACTTCGACTTGGAACGAGCGCCAGGGGTCATGGAGGCCCTTCTTAGCCAGCTGGGTTTGGCCTTCGTCGGTGGTTTGGCGGTATCGTTAGATGATCGTGGAGAGTCGAAGGTGATGCTAGACACGGATTGGGAGGGGGAATGGTGTGATTTGCTAGACGCAGCTTCCGCATATGACCCGCTCGCGCTCGTTCGGGAAGGACGGAGCGCGGCCTTCCCCGCTATGAGAAGCGGTGACGAGCCAGAGGGTTCCCTGAAAGACGATTGTCAGTTCCTCTACGGGAAGCAAAACGGTAGCACACGCACGAGGACTCGCCATGTTTGATCAATCCATCACCGGTTGCGAGCGCGGTTCGCTCGCTCAGCGCTGCAGGCTTTTGGGGTATTGGCGGGGGTGGGAGGTCTGTGGTGGTGGTGGTGGTCGTCGTCGTAGGATTCGGTTTCGTGCTGGGAGACGGCGGCGGGGGAGCCGATGACGACGCATGATTCGCAGCATACTCTACGAGATTGACCGTGATTGTCTGCAGCTGTTTCTTGGCTTGCTGTGGTTCCTGCATGTCCTTGTCCTTGTCCTTGTCCTTGTCCTTGCTTTCATTCGCTTTGATCGACTTTGCGATACTCCTGCGTTTGTCTTCGTTCTCTGTGATCTCTGACAATGGTCGGCTGGGCGGATTGTCCAAAGGCGGCATGACGGGCGAACAAAGGGGAGGCCCTAGCTCGGTCGACATGGGCGCCTCCTTCCGACGGTAGTGGGTTCTGAGGGGTAAGAGTGATGGATTTTTAGCGCAAGGGGGCGGGGTGAGATGGCGATATCAAAACATGGGAGCTCTTGTGCGGGAGGAGACGAGGCGGAGGATAAGGGCACGACTGATCGGCGGGTCAGGACAAGCCACTGGGTGAATGTCGATCTTGGCACTGGCAACGGTGGCTATCGTGAACAAGAGTCTGTTGGGTGAGATATGGTACAAAGGCAGATGCGAGAACAAGGCAAGGGTGGGGATGAAAGGAGCAGACAGAGTGGACCTCAACAGTGTGAACGGGAGGCTGTTTACCCTGCAAGAGGCGGTGTGGCAGCCTTTAAACATGACGTCCTAAAGTCCAGGCCGGCTCTCGGGCGGTAAATTACAACATATGGGGTGGATACCACCATCTACAAGCAACACTCTATGATCCTGCGAGCGATGCTGTCATGCAAAAGCCGTAGAAGCACTCTTGAGGTTCCCGGGCTTGGGGGGCAGAGGCGGCGGCGCCTTTTTCTTGGGAGGACTAGTGACGACGTCAGGTACAGCGGGGGGAGCCAGACCGTTGGGTATCGTCGAATCGACGTTAAGTGAAGTCTGGGGAGATGGAACGCTCCTCGGTGGAAGCGGCGGCGGCGGAGCGGGTCGGCGTGCAGAGGGAATGACAACAAAGTCGCCCGTCACGGTCGGGGTGATCGTAGGAGGTTGTTCGAGAATCGGAGTGACGGGAAGCATAGACGGTTTCGTCGAACGCGAATTAGGGCGAGGGGGTAGTTTGGGTGATGCCGAGGGAAGCAGTGGAGAGACAGTCGGGGAGATGGCGGCTAGGTATTAGTTGTGCCGTGAATGACGACACTCACCAGCTGTCATTCTCTTGACCAATCCATGGACACCGCCATTCAGGCTTTTCTCGACCTTAGCGTCCAGCTTCTCTCCTCCTGCTGAATTATGGCGTAGACTGTGAATGATGCCTTTGGTGATGACTTCCTTCTTTGCGTGGTCGACCTCGCGAATGGTAGCGTCAAATACCGCGTACACGGGTCGGTGATCCGAAGTGACGAGTTCGGCGCGATTGTATTCTTTCAGTCGAAGCTGGATGGCCTGTCAATTCGTTGACCTACACAGAGGAGTGTAGGGCAACTCACCGAAGATCCCTTGAACAGTATACGGTCTGTACAACAAATCAGCCCAACCTCCATACAACTGCTCTCACCTGTCCAAGCAGGTATTCTGGCCTTCTCGCTCGTGTCATACTCATCCGTCCCGTTGTCGCTGGAGCTCTTCTTCAGCCGAACCCCCGAATGCCGCGTTTGCCGTACTCACTATTTATACGTCGGTCGGAAGGCAATCGGGCCTTCGTCATATCCAATGAAGACTTCACCTTGACCAACAGCTTGCAAGAGCTTCTGCCTCGTCAGCACTCCCACATTCAACGCGACCGCTTCACTCACTTGATCGCAGGCGAGTAAAGGATCAATGACTCCGGCTTCGGCGTACTCCCTCACATCGATATTCGGCAAGTTGACCCGATAATTCTGTAGTTCCACTTCCGTGAGCAAAAGAAGATTCACGATTCTCGGACCAGTCGCTTACGAAGTCCGCGCCCCAGATTGCGATTCTGGTGGGACATCAATATAAAACAACAGGACGCGATGAGCTACGTACTCGTGATCATCGATCGATTTCCCTCTCAGATACCGCATTCCGCCTGAGATCGTCTTATAATCGGCATTCCTCTCGGCGACATTGGCATGACCCGCCGCAAGATGACACGTCATCAAGCAGACGGAAGAGTCATATAAGTCCAAACGTATACCTACGCCTCCCTTGTTACCACTCAGACCCTGTAGACCAGTCTTTGGATACGGCATCAGCTGACGGCGACAAGCGCAAGACGCCTCAGCGTACCTTTTTGGTGGCCGTCTCTACATTGCGTATCGTTTTTGCTAGACTCGCTCTGACCATCACAATCAACGCTGTTCCAACCAATTGTTCGCTTCGCAAGAGGATGTATTCCGAGTCACCCTTGCGTCGGATGAACGTGTCTTTGATGAACGCTTCCCATATCCGCCTGATACCCGTCAGCGCCAAGTCCGCAAGTAGACTGCGAGCTCACCTCTTCGTGGGATCCGTTTGCAGTATTTGTCCCGCAGTGAGTGCGACGATCTCCTGGAATGCAATTGCGTAGATGTCGGGTCTGCACAAAGTCAGCTGGAGCCTCAAGAGAGAGGCGCGTGGCGTACTCGGGCGTATCTGACCATCTTTCATCAGTCCGTGGTTACACTGTCAAGAAAGGACTTACTTGGAGGGAACAGCCAAGCATCCAGATCCTCGTCAGGCGCCTGAAAGCGTCACGTCAGATCCCCGCACCTAAAATCCAGCACCGGCATACCTTCCCGTTGAGATTCCAAGTACCCGAGAAGATAACGATATTGTGAGTCTTGGAATACTCGTTCACCCTGAGGAGCGGTGCCTTCAGCAGTTGGCAGCCACCAACCAATAGCCCAGTCTACTGACCTTGCTTTCAAGGCGATCTGTACCGAATCGCCTATAGGATCAAACAGGATCACCTGACGTTGACCGGCCATCATCCCCTGCGAGACATCAGTACCACACTCTGAGCCAGCGCTAGTAAACGGCTGACCAGCAGCATATCTATAGCGTTTTGCTTCCCCTTGTCCTGAAAGTTGTTGATGTACGCCCTGGGTCCTCATGAGCGTCCCTTCCCCTAGCAGTAGTAGAATCTACCCCACCTGGATACACTTTTGGTGGCATCGCTCAACAACCCCGCAAACGTCTTCTTCCCACTCCGTGTGGCCGAGGTATTAAGCGCGCCCGTCCCCGCGTAAATCTTGCTTAGCTGATCCCCATTGTCCGCCCATAGTTCCCGATGAGCTGACCAGAACGTCGGACTGGAGAGCAATGGGGAGTCGATCGACGTCAGAAACCTCGAGAGCGTGATGGACGAGATGACATCCTGGACATAGTTTGTCCTGTCCAAACTGCGTTCTCCCTCAATCTCCACCTCCTCGATTGAACACCTGAACCACGTACCAGTCAAGACAATTCACTCTAAACACTCCATCTTGCAACTCGATGATCTGGCCCGAGGACGCATCGATGGCTGTCCACCCGAAATCGTGCATCGAGTCATTGACCTCTTGCAGTCGGCTCGCGAAATCGTACTTGACCGCCTCGTGTCCGCCGATCTTGACGGACGCGTGAAAGTCGTACGCCGTCAGAGACAGCGTCCCCACTCCCTTTTTCTCGGAGGACGGCATCTTGTCCAATGTCCGCTTGAGGTTGGCCAGGTGGTCGGTATAGGCGAGAGACAGCATGGATTCGGCGTCCTTCTGACCCAGCAAGTTGATGGCGTGAACGGAGTGGTAGTGTTGCATCAGGTCAAGAAAGTGCTTGTCGAACGCTGGCTGCGATGCCTGTGGTGGCTGCATGTCATGTCAGCCTCGAATTCAGCAACAACGTAACAGAGACTGACCCTCGTGATTTCCACTCGCTGCTGCATGGTCTGCAGCCCCGTCGTGGGCTGTTGCCAGAACAGCGGGACACTTGCCCTTGTCTCGACATAGCTGTACACCGTACTCTGCATGGCGAGAATCGTTTCCGTCTCGACAAAGTTGGCGACTTGGCCATCATCGTCTATCCCCCTCGTCCTGAACCTCGCGCCAGCTCGCTTCCATCCCAATCGACTAATGATGCCCAAGGACGCAGCGCCACTTTGAACAGGCAGGGATCCGACGAAACCCTGGATGATGGGAACAATGAGGTTCTGCGCGTCGAGCGTGCTCCGCAGGTCCGCCGGCAGATGCGACCTGAACGTCAATAGCGGGGCGAGCAACGTCGAGTTCCAGACGAAGCGATCATCGAATGACTCCAAAGGCGACACGAAGTTTTCTACCGGCTGCAGCCAATTGCTCTCGCCGAGCCGAGTGGAAATGTCCCACTCGCACCCTTCGGCAAAGAAGAACCCGCCCGATTCGAGGTACTTCTTCATCCCGGTACAAGGATGTTCGATGCCTTGTTGTGACGCCTGCGACTGGGTCGTGACGGGGGTCGAGCCCGGTCCGTAAGGGTCGTCAAGATCCGTATCGAACGGATAGGCCGAGTACTCTGCTGGGAGAGGTGGATCCCAAAAGCCAGAGGACAGCGAGTGAAACTCGACCCCTACCACGCGGGCTGGGCGGAGACTCGTCGATGGACAGAGGGGAGGAAGGGTCGAAGCTGCCGAAAGGAAGAGGAGAAAGATCTCCGGTACCGGCGAGCGGTCTAGTAGATCCACCTCGACGTGAGCCATGTCTCCTAGCCCAAGGGATGCAAACCGTAGCTTACCACTCGGCACGCTCGTGACCCCCAGAACACCTTCCACGCCCTTTCCTTTGC
Organism: Tremellales sp. Uapishka_1; assembly: GCA_035521475.1. NCBI lineage: Eukaryota > Fungi > Basidiomycota > Tremellomycetes > Tremellales > Tremellales sp. Uapishka_1. Next base: position 71,328 of record JASZXS010000004.1, on the reverse strand, counting down.
TCACTTTGATGAGCCCGCGCATATCCACATCGTCGAGCGCCAAAAACTCGGCGACGACGACCGAGCGAGAGGCTTTCGTTTCAGAGACATCAGGTTGACGGAACACGAGCGCATGGCTGGAGGTCAGGAGGAAGAACGCCCGGGGTTGGGGACGGACGTAGAGCGTCGCCGTCATGGTGGGCAGCAGCGAAGCGACCAGAGGGGGGGGTGCGGGACAAAGAACGAGAACAAAGGTATAGAGTGTGATCGGTGGTCTGGAAAGAACAACATCCGGTCGTCATTGAGGCACCGCAAAGTGGCGACCGTCAATGGAATGGCACTCCAGAGATATGGTAGATCAACCTGGTGCCGGTCAGAGAGTCATGCTCGATCGATTCATACGGTGTTACATCAATGCTTATACTTATTTTACTCTGAGAATAGCCCATGCGATCAACCTCGTCTCCGTCTACCTCGCTTTATAAAATCAATAGACCCCTCTATACCCTCTTTACGACCAAGCAAATACTCCTTCTTATTGTCCATGGAACCAATACCAGGCACTACAGCTCTTCCGGCTCAGGCATTCCCTCGTATGACGCCAATGCGTCTCGGACTGTCTCGAAAGTGTAAAATGACACTGCAATCGAGGGGGCAACCTGACACCAGGACTGTGAGCTCGCTGCTCCTAGACCAGTACGCCGGCGCTCCAGCTTACCTTGATGATATTGGGCGTGAGGCCACGACTGTGTGAAGTAAGCTCTATCCCGATCTATCGAAGGTGCCCCAAACTCACTACAAGCCCTTCCAAAATCCCTCATTTTTGACGATCTTCGTCAAGGCGTCGATCGCCCCAGTGTACTGAGGAGAAAGTCCGGCGACTCCAGCAACCCTTGAAGACGATCAGCTCTGCAAAAAGGTAAGCGTTAGCCACTTACTGGAGCTTCCTTCGCAGAACGTCGAAGGGATGGGTGAATAGCAAGGAAGTGCCTCCGGCCACGGCACCGCACGCGAGTTTACTATAGTTGAGGGCGTCAGGGCCCGTCCACATCTGCAAGTGACTTGTTCGTACCGAGCGACAAGTTCTCCGCCATCGATCGAGCCAGCATCTTCCGTCGAGGGGAGAATGTATCGTTTGACTGGACCTTCGATTAGCATATCACCAGAACGCACGAAGCGGACATACGGGATTCGTAAATGTAAAAGTTGAGCGAGACATACGGGGCTACGCCGACAGCCGTGGCCCAGCATCCTCGACTGCAGGACATCAGCATCGTCTCTTCACAGTGCTTTGACACCCACTATAACCCCTTGATACCTCCCTCTGTCCTGTACACCTTTTTGGTCATGCCCACGATCCCCAGTCGCGCATCTTCCGACGTAAATGCTCTCGAGACGGATTGTGGAGAGGAGAGAGTGGTCAAATTGGCCGTCGCAATCGATAATCTAGCTCGGACGAGATCGAGCGGGTATGTCAGAACTAGAGGTTACCTTTAGTATCGGTCCAATAGCCTAAAGGAAGGTGACTCACCCACGGACGCGATACCCGCCCCTCCCCCTGCCATCAGGCGCGAGACCGTCGACAAGTCCTCCGTCCCCGACCACTTCTTCAGGATCTATTGCCCACTCAGCTCAGAGACGGACGATCACGCGACCTGGGTGTAGCAGCTTACATTCTTGAAGGCTCCGTAGGACACGAACTGGACGGCCGAGTACGGTCTTTCGATCGATCAGCAACCACCCGAGCGTCTATGACTTACATTATACGTATGACGTTGACGCCGTTGCCCTTCATGAATCCCCTGATCCCTTCCTCCTTCCACATCCTTGCCAAGCCGGACCATACACCTCCATACGCCTTTCCCGCGACATTCTTGCCTTTCGCCGAGGTCGCTTGGACTTGGAGGATGATCTTCAATCTCTCCAGCGGGGACACGACGGTTCTCGAAGTCGCGCCGGCCAAGCCACCTGAGTATCTCCAGTCAACAAAACCAGCAACGACCACCTAAGTCCGAGACAAACCGGCGATAAACGTATTGATGACGACCTGGTTGTCCATCATGAAATGGGAGACCCTTTCGCCGGCAGTGTAGGGTGTATCTTCTAATTCTCTATCTTCTATGCCGAGGGGAAGAGCTGCGAGATCGGGGGAGGACGCGGAGAGTTGGAGGGAAGGGGATACAGAGCTGGACCGGGGTATCGATTCGGTGTCGGAAAGTGGAGAATGGAGATCAAAGCTTGGCATAGAATTACATGCCCCCTCTGGGAGCAGCGAGGTGCAAGTGGGCAAGAGGGAGTGATGCGGACTACAGCTTGTCCCCAGGAGATGGTTTGGCCTGAACCATTACCGGGACATCGGGTTAACTCGGCTGATGGCGCAATGATATCTCCGCTTCGAGTGGGGTAAATCACAATCATGCAAAACCCCTATCTATAACGGTCTGGTCTATGCGTGTGCGACGCTCTTCTCATGCAGTCACGTCGAGGCTCTTTTCTCTATCGGCAGGCTCGACCGGTATTCTTGTGTCTGGCCTTGCGTTCCATTTCTGGAAAAAGTACACCAGCAATTGAGCCAGCACGACCTGTTCGCCTGTGCGTTGGTCAGCGACATACGCCACACGCTCCACGCTCCAAACTCACCCTGGTACAGCACGAGTGGGACGGAAATGATGGCCCGTTGTTCCGGGGGGAACCCTCCGTAAAGGATACGCAGGATGGGAGTTCCCACAACGAGTCCCTTCGCGGCCGCACAAAAGCTTATCGCCGTCGCTTCCCTCTTGCCAAACCGCGCTCCGTTCACCAACCGCCGGGAAACCGGCACCTTACCCCCTGACTTTGACGTCGAGTTTGGTAGGAACGTCAAGCGGGCGAACAAGACACATAGGACGGTAAATATCAAGTAGAGGACGAGGTTTAGGAAGACGACAAAGATGATGGCGGCGTGCGGAACGGAGGTAAATGCGCCGTTGGCGAACTGGGTGGAGAAGGCGGTCCAGATGAGAAGGAGGAGCAGGAAGGTCGATACCTTGGGCAGGTAGAGTTTGTCGACGACCCATTTGGTCTGTCGGGGGAAGACGCTGGAACGACCCTCATCAGCTATGTCCTGAGAAATCAGAGGTGGCAGCTGACCTTTGTATGACTTGACCAACAAACTAAAAGAGAAGAGTAAATGAGATCAGAACGGTACTCCCCTTGACCCGCAGACTCACCATCGGGACGAAGATCGCGAGACCCATCTGTTTCGCGATGTCCTTGTAGATGATCTTTAGTCCGGCCGTAGACGACACGCTACCCGCCGCGACCGGCGCTCCATATTCCCACGGGCCTGACGAGGTGTACATTTCCAGCAGGAGTGGCGTGATGAAGATCCCCAGAACGTTTCCTGGTGGAGAACACAATTGTCAGCTCTGACCACTCTGGCAGCTGTACTGGGGACTCACCGACAAACACCTCCATCGTCGCTGCTTCGGTATTACCGCCCGCGTTCCGGGTCATGGTGATATTGGACGCGACAGTCGTCGGCATGACCGACATGACGATGAGACCGACGAGGGTGTACGGGTCGATGGCCGTCGTACCCGATAGTCGCACCATGTTGACGATGAAGAAGACAACGGCGGAGAAGAAGAAAAAGGAAAAGAGCTGGGTGTAGATGTGCATGTAGACCTGCTTGGATTGTTTATAGAGCGCCGAGGTCGAGAGCGTCAGGCCCGTGATTAGAAAGATGAGTGCGATGCCCCCGTATTGGATCTGCTTGTGCATCAATATCGAACCAATGATCCAGTAAGAGAATCGTACCGAGTATTCTGACCGGATGACTATAGACCCATCAGCATCACCGCATTCATCAGACCATCCCACTCACTCCCTCCATCCTTGGCGACCTGGGGCCATCGCCAAGCGAGCACGACAACAACGCCGATACCGATCAGGAACCAGTTCTGCACCGCCCACCAGAACAGCGAAGTCGGGTGATACCACGCCCGGCCTTGCTCGATATCCTTATTGCTGAAATTTGGCTTCGTGTCGACCGGTACCGACGGCTGCGGCTCTATCATGGACTCTTTCTCGACCATCGCACGAGGTGCACGCGCATGGCTGGTTTTGTATGGACGATTAGAGGAAATCGATGCCAATAACCAGTCGATATATTTCGTGATCGGGCATCTCCGAGCCGGGTGAAACATGGCCACTCCAGTAGCAAGGAGGTGAGTATGGCAAGGGTAAACGGTGTCGGCTGATGAGTGGAATCGACGGCGATGGGCGCGAGTGTGAGGGACTCTGCAGTCATGACTGCAGGTGTCGTCGGTCGTTCGATTCCTGCTCTGCTATTTCTTTAGGTTTACAATATACGCATGGCTGATCTGACAAGAACGACGCAAGCACAAGAAAGCAAGAACCATCCCGCGGTATGTCTATTCGGACATGCATGGTATAAACAGACTAGGTATCGTTCTTGGGCGGTATCTCTGGCACAACTCGCTCTTCTGCTTCTTTCGAGGGCAAGGGAGGAGCCGCCTCGATTGTCATCAACGAACTCTCCTCGACCCTCCCTGTGGCCCCCGTTGTGATCTCCTGACTTCCAGCATCTTGCTCCTTCTGGTGCACAGCTTCCTCCTCTTCGCCTTTGCCTCCCCTTGCGTCCATCACTTCCGGCTCTTCCGTCATGCCTACTCCCTCCTCATCCTCATCCGGTTCCTCCGCCTCTTGTCCCTCTGTGGCCGCGTCCGGCTCCTTGTCCGCGACGGGCGCAGTCTTATTACTTGAGGTCGAGCCCGCTCTCCGCAGCAACCCCACCATGGCCTGACCGACCGGTTTCCTGGGGGTCGATTTGTCCTTGACGAGTGTTTCCAGCGACGCGACCGCCTTGCCCGATTCAGAGAGCGGGACAAGTCGGTCACTGAGGAGGACGACATCTTCCGTCATCCTGTTATGGTGTCAGATAGTCCCACCGGGGTACCGATTCGCTCACCTCTTCTTCGCTTCGTCCGATTTCAACTCGACACTGCCATACTCTTCGCTAAGACGGTGCACAATGGCTGCGAGCACTTGTGACATGACATCCTGCTGCGTGTCAGCCATCGTCATCACCCATATAAATTCACTCACTTCGACGGTCTGCTGCGCCAGGTACTTGGACAGGACCTTGTGCAGAGTTGCAGTCTCCTTGACCAGCATCTCTGCGTATTCCCTTGGACCCTGTTTGGATGATGTTGCTTCCCAGTCCACTTCCTGAAAACGATATCAGTACCGGTCCCTCCAACTTCTACGCGACTCACCCTGAGAGAAGCGCAATGCACCGCTAATCGATCCGACATGATCGCCACGAGTTTTGAGTGGATCTCGTTCTGATGCTCTTGGTAATCCTGCTCGTACATCAGCGGGGTACTTTCAGCCGTGACGCTCCATTTACCCTCTTGAGCTTGTCGAATTCAATCAACATGACGGCTTGCTTGGTATTCAGGTGCCTCCTGATGAACTCTCGGATGTAGGGGATGATGGAGATGACAACCGAGAGGGACTGCGATGCAAGCGCTGTGGAGAGTTAGTCGATAGATCCTGCATCACAGGCTGAGCTCACCCAGATGCTTGGCTGTAATATTCTTCAACCCAGCCGACCTCATCGCTCCGGCGCCCAAGACGACCTGACATGTCCTTGAATTGAAGCTCTATTATTTGTGTCAGCGCGTATCCATTTCTCAGCATGGGTCCCACCTTGAGAAATTCGATGATCCGACTCATGACATCCGTGACGACAAGCTCCAGATTGATGACGATCTTGAGATAATCTCCCAAAAGCACAAGCGATTCCGAGGTGGCTTTGACGACGAAATACGTCTTTTCCTCGATGTTCAGCGTCTTGCCCGGGACTGCTTTGGTGCCGTTGGGCGAATCGACCGAGGCCGGAATCCTGCATTCGGCCGGATCGTCGACTGCTGACTGAATCAAGAGGTCCACCACGTGCTGCGTCGACGGTGGGACATCGATCTGGGACCACTGTTCGTCTTCGACCAGCTTGGCAGACCTTGTCAGCCGGACTGCGTGATACGCGACGAGGAACGCCCGGGCCTAGATTTCCCTCAGTTGGTTTCTCGGTGAATCAGCGAACTCACCTGAGACGTGGTCACGCCTCTCAGAGACACAATCATGCGCTTGGCTAAAGACTCGGTGGCGAGAACAAAGGTCCAACTCTCTTGGAACAATTCAACAAAGTCTGCAAGCGACAGCGAAGAGTTTTGTTCGGAGCGGACGGCGAGTATCTTACTGGCACGAGCATTGGCGAGCTCGCAGGACGATACGATCACATCAGACAGGTCGACCGAAGGGGGGGCTCGAGGAGCCGTCACTTCGGGAGTCAAGGGCGAGATGGAAAGGGTCGCCAGATCACTACTTATCAGCCAAGGTCGCCGGGTAACTTCTTACCTGACGCCTTCGACGATTTTGGCCAGTTCTTCCCCGATCTCTTGAGCGTGTTGCAAACGACTCTGCATGGCCGAATACATCTGAGTGCACAATAGCAAGAACTGAGAATGGTCCGTTGCTTTCAGCGATTGCGCGAGGGTTTGGCTAGAGTCATCAGCCCAAGCTATCCATCGATCACGTACCTTCTCGCTTCGAACTGCTTTTCATCATCGCCATCGTCTTCAATTTGTGCGGTAGGCAAATACTGAGACAGTCAGCAGATTTCACAATTTGTCAACCCACCTGCCTGGACCCCTCCCTTATACTGGTCGTGACGACCGCCCGCCATACCTCTTTCACCCCATCGACTTGGCCGCATCGCTTCAAGCCCGCTAGGATAGGTTGCGCAGCCCCATTGAATCTATGGGGATCGAAAGGGTCCGATGAAGCGAGGACCGACAAGAGCAGAGAAGAAAGGGCGGATTCCAATTGAGTCGCGATGGTGGTGGTGAAGGACGATATCGATTCGGGTAGCTGGGAAAGCGCCGGTAGCGTCGACAATGGCAAGTGCTCATCCTCGTCCAGCCCATTTGCCTCCCACCACTTTTTCACATCCTCAAGACAGCCCAGCGCCACTGCCCAATCTCCATCTCTCACCAGACCCTTTGTCATCCTGATCAACTCGTCGAGCTCTCCGACGGTTCTGTTTCCCCGTTCCGTCACCCGCAATATCCTCAACTGTTCCTGCGCATCAATCACTTGCAGTCCCTTTCGAGCTTGCTGAGTCCCGACTTGCTGGAGGGACGTCTGCAGGTCGGATATCCGGGCCAGGCAAGAGGCCGACTCGGAGTGCAGGTCCTGGAGGTTTGACAGGGCGCTAAAGAACGACGTGGAGCGCAGAGTGATTTCGTGAATCAAGTGTCGTTCGAGGTTGTCGAGGTGGTTCGAGACCGCGTCCTTGACATGCGCCGACGGCCCGTTAACGACCTCTGCCCACGTCGTCGGGTCCGACAAGTCGAACGCGGGATCGAAGAATGCCTCTGGGATACCTTCCAGGGACGGCAGGTCGGGATTCGCGGTCTCGGGCGGTCGGGAGACAAAGTCGCTGGCGACGGGCGCCTGCGAAGCGAGAAAGACGTCGTAAAGCGGCGTGATGGATTTCAGGTAGGCATCGTAATATGCCGGCGGTGGGGGTTTAGGGAGCGTCGGCAACGGCTGGGCGATGGGCGGAAGGGGTATTCGGGACGACCGTAGCGGGTTCGCCTTCTTGGTGGGGTGGTTCAAGACCGTCGAGATAGCTGAGGGGTCAGCCGGGTCTCGCCAATGGGACCATACCATTGAACCCTCGTTTCTCCACCCCATCTTCCGCACGGGCATTGACATCGAGCTTCCACGACACGAGGTTCAGGCTGCCAGTATCCGCCTTGCCGTCCCATGCAAAATCGACGGCCGAGTGGTCGAGCACGCTGGCCGTCCCATCTAGCTCGGACATGAACGACTCCGATGGGCGAGGTGAGGACGGCGCCGGCGTCGGGCGGGACGACGGTATGGAAGAGGGTGGTCGAGACATTCTTGCTCGATCTCTATGGGCCCCTTGGCATGTGGAGGATGATCATGGAGGGAGCTACAGGGTGGGAATAGGTAACTCTCTGCTGTATCGAGCAACACGTCTCGCGGTAACCGTAAATGATTTTGCTTCCGTTTAAATGATTTTGCTTCCGTTCGTCTCTCGGTGGCAAATCGTTCAGCCAACCACTAAAACGCTGCTTTGCCCACTCACTGCCTCCAGCTCATAGCGCTCAGTGGCTCTCTTGTAGTCAAGCGGTGTGCGATGGCCGTCAACACAGAAAAACACAAAATACAACGCATCAATATTGCTTGATCTATCGTTACAGTCCCAGTGCCGACTGGCCCACCAGCCCTTGTCTACACCTTCGAATACTCGTCCACATGCCGACTCGCTGGCCGCCCGACCGCGCCCGCACTGGTCCCGCGCATCAAAATCCCCAGCCCGACATCCTTCTTTCCCCGCTCCCTAAACTCGTGCGAGGTGTATACCTTTCCCCCGTAATTGCTCGCTTGCGACTCGGGCGTCAGAATCCCTATAGCGGGAATCCCGAAAGGCGGGACGGGAGCCGTCGAGAGAGAGGCGTAGAGGGCCGGCGCGAGGAGATGGATGAGCTGGGATGCTGTTGCAGTATGGATGATGGAGGAAGAAGAGAACGAGGGGGAGGAAAGTGCGGTTGCGAGACGGTCCAGCGATCGCTGATCTTCTGCGTTGGTATCGGTCGATATCGGGGTCGATAGGGTCGCCGAGCCGGCTTCGGGCTCGTCGTCCAGATCAGGACAAAAGAACCGGAAGAGTGGGTCGGAAGAGACCAGACCCGCCAGATACGGCTGGGCGAGCACTTGCGCCGCGGGGAAACACGAGCGTCCATCCACGATTTCCATCGATGCGCAGACCAGAGATCCCAGGATCTTTCGCCGATACCGCATCGGTAGTTCCAGAAAGTATTTCCTCTTTCCATGAACGTCTTGTCTCGTGAGCCAGATTGTCGTAAGGCGGGGTATCTTTTCCGCCAAGAAAGCCAGCAGCACTTGATCCTCCTCCGGAGGCCGCTTCAGCATCTCCAAGACCGGTCCCAGCGCTGCCTCTTGCGATTCCGCCATCAGGAGCAGTCTCGCCAACCGATCTCCCTTGAGAATCTCCTTCCATCCCGCATGTCGTAGTCGATACAAGGCGTCGACATCCATCTCAAATCGATCCCATTCGGATCCGTCTGTCTCGAGCGCCAGTGCATCTCCATATTCAGGGATCGCCAGCATCCTCTTCACCAGTTCCCCGTCGGGATCGCTCCTCAAGTACGCCAAGGCTTTGGGATGCCGCACGATCTTTCCGTAGATGGTCGGATCCGCTTGCGCCAGTACGTCCAGGATGACCGAATGATCCTCGGCCTCGATAGTATCGAGCAACGTCCCGATATCCCACTCCATCTCCCCTTCGACCGACGACAGATTTTCCAGATCCACCCTCGTAGTCCCTGTTTCTTGTTCCGGTTCGCCCGCCACGCAACCGTAGATCGAGAGCGAGAGTCGCTCGGCCATACAGCGCACAATGACTAGTCTCGTGGACACCTGTCCCCGCGCCTGTCAGCATTTGATCCTCAACAGAAGCGAAACGAGCGAGAGACGCAACGCACACTCTCTGGCATATCAACACGGTAGTCCACAGCGTGAGGTGCAGCCTTGTACGCGATCCGACTCTTCACCATTGCATTTACCGGATTGGACGGCGAGATGTTGAACAAGACGTCTGCGTCGAATGCAGAGGGGCATGTCGTTCTGCCTAGAATTGTCAGGTCTCCATCGGGATGCTTGGTGACGCTAGCGCTAGAAAGCTTACCCGACACCATCGAAGCACCGCACGCCTTCGGGGATGATGCGGATCGAGGATACCCGGACAGCGGTGGAGAAGCGTACAGCGAGAAGGTTATTGGGAGTGTTTGTCGGATACAGTGTGGCCGACAGGGCGTGGTAGAGCAGTTGCGGGATCACCATGCTGACGAAATCCTTCCTGAGAGGCGGTATGGTCCATCTATTTTGGTATGCGTGTCATGGCGTTGATCGTGGTATCCCTCTGACATTCGGCGTAACGTTCACGTTGAGTGCTGGACCTTAAATGGGGGGACGAGATGTCCCCTCTGAAACGAGGGGGTAGACTGCGAGTTTCAGAGCAGCGAGGCAGAGCAGCCTTGTTCAGCAAAGCAAAGACACCCACAGCGTTCCTTGTCGTACCCATACATCTAAGCTACAAGTGCGCAACTAAACCGCGACCTCCGCCTTGACTTTCTTTGGCGCCCTCCCTTTCCGCTTCTTCTTTTCCTCCACAACCACGCCCGCCGCCTCGGCCTCCCCTTCTCTCGAGACCCCCTCCTCGACCTTCACCTCCTCCACCTCCACCTTTGCCTCCTCCACGTTCTTCTTCCCCTTCTTCGGCGTCGCCGCCTTTCTTTCCTTCTTCGCCTTCACCGGCGGTTTTCCGTCCACATCAATTTCCATCCCCGGATCCTCCGTCGCGTTTCCCACCCCGCCATCTCCATCCTTATCAATGTCTTCCAGCTCGACAGGATTGCCTTCGTCGTCCGTCATTCCAGTCTCCTTTACTTTCCTGTAGTAGACATGTACGATGAGCGACACTCGAAGGAGATGGACAGTAACCCACTTTTTGAGACTCGATTTTCGGCCGTTTGTATGCATCGATGGGTTCGGGTTGGGAGGCCTGAGATTCTCGTGGATAACGTCTTCTAGACCGCTACACATGTTCGCATCAGGCCATACGCTCTCGTCGTGGCAGGAAGACCGGGATTGACTTACTACATCCTGTACAGCTCAAAGACCGCTTGCTCCTTGTCTTTGGCCTGTATGTTTGGGTCAGATGAGCTACAATTGTTTCAAGGCAGGAATCATCTGACCTCGATCATGAGATCCACGTCATCCGGCAGGTCTGGCGGCAGGTTTTGGCATCGGTCCGCATGCGCTCGACGTTCCATCACGCTCTCGGCACCAGGTCGCGGCTCCGAGAGATGCTGCTTCATCTTGATGCCCTTTTTCTTCCACGTTTCCGCGATAAGGGGGATGAGGACGGACGGCGGTTGCTCTGATGGATAGATCCAGTCGTGGTGCTGTGGTAGGTGAGTGACACTCGAGACTACGGGAAGAAATAACACACGTAGTCGAATATGCTGAGGACGATTAGTCAGTGACAAGTATCAGGCATGAGCATCACGTACATCGGGATCTCCAGCTCGTTACAAACAGGCAAGATATCGTCGACGTTGTAGCAAATCTTCTTGGGTCAGCTTGATAGTCTCATGCCTCACCACTTACCTCATCATTCTCTAGAACCAGCCTCTGCTTGATATTATCGCTCAGTTTTGTAGTATAATTCTCCTTGAACCGCGCCAGCGTCGTCGGCTTGTCCCCGTAAACTCCGCCCATGTGAATACTAGCGAAGCGAATCGTATAAGCAACGACCGCGAGACTTCAGTTGGACTTACATCATCACGCCGTCCTTGTCTAGCCCCATGCGGTCCATCACCTCACACTGGTATGTCAACTCCCGTACGGAAGCTTCAACGACTGCGTCTTTCGGAGAACCGAGCTGAGTGAACTGGACGAAAACAAGCCGTCAACATCATGGTTCCATCCTTCGTAGCGAGTAGACTTACCTGGCCCGGATGCATTGTAAGCCGATGGCCATATTGCTTCGCCAGGTCTCCCGCCTCCTTTAGCTCTGCCGCGGCGAACGACAGATCGTAACCGTATTTCTGGTGAGAGGCAAAGGGGAACATGTCGGAAGAAAGCCGCATGAACCGGATCCTGCGATATACATTCAGCAATGTCCCCTCAAGTCGCAACCTAGATGGAAAACCCACTTGTTCTGCTCGTTCCACTACAATCATGACATCCATCAGCCTAATCTCTCCGACGTGAATCACAACGCACCTCAATCATAGTCTTCAAGTCCTTCACATTCAACATCGCCAACCCCTTGACCAGTTCCATCCCCTCTTCCTCGATACTGGCGATCCGACACGTCCGGCTGCAGAACACGCTCTCCGGCTTGGTGCTCCTCAACACCGTATTTAAACACGCGTACCCCAATCTCCCTTTGAACGTTGTCGTCTTCTTCTCCACCTCTGGGATCTCGTACACTTTCGGAACGTATACCTTCGCTTTCCTCTTCTTCTTCACAATCTCGTTTCCGTCCTCATCGAACTCCGGCTCATCTTTCGCGATTCGAGACTTTTTCGGCGTGGGCTTGCGCGGCGTCTTTTCTTTCTCTTCGCCGTCTACCGCAACTACTTTCTTCTTCGGCGTCCTAGCCTTCGCCTTCTTGGGCTTCTCCTCCACCTCGGAAGCTTCATCGAGGGAGGGTTCCGCTTCAGACCCCCCGTCGGAGGATAAGGCCGAATAGCCGTCCTCTTGCTCCTCTTTCGCTTTCTTCTTCGGCGTCCGTTTGGGCGGTGCGGCGATATCGTCGGGCTCGGATAGTTCAGAACTGTCGTCGTGCTCATCCTCCGCATAAGATGCCGCGGCTTTCTGAGCGACCCGTTTTCGCTTCCCAGTCGCTATCGCTTGGACCACAGCGGCATCCACCACCTCTTTCGTCGAAGGAGCCTCAAGAGGGGACGCGCTCGACTCTGCTGCGGTGAGGGGAGAATCCATAACTATGCCCGATTTGGGGAGATCGTCCAAAGCTTGGACGAGCGTGATGTTTGATTCAGGCGATACGGCGGCTGTCGAGAGATCGGCGGCAGGAGGCGCACCCTTCACGGCTCTACCTCGTCTGGGAGGCATACTGATTGAGATGGACGAACGTGCGGATGGGAATGTTGCTGGGGAGAAGGCCCGGTGCGCGACGAGACGCGTTGGGGTGTAGAATCTGGCGATGAGCGACGATCGAGAGAAGGAGAGCGCTTTGAGGGAGGCACCAAAGACCATACAGCGGTTGACGTGGCTGTTTTTTTTGATGATAATCCACCGGTCAAGCGATTGAATATGGGAGATGCAAATTCTCAAGGTGGTGCTCCAAAAGGTTTCGGCCAAAGAAAAGAGAATGACGTCGCAATTCGATCCTCTAATCGCCACGCGAGGAAAGGTTGCCACCTTGATCACGTGACCCTCTCGACGAAGCGGCATGAACGCAGCAACTACCTTACATACCTATGGCATGAACATGTCTGCAATAATACCAACAATACGCTATACCGCCCTGCGACGAGCTCACACCTCTCTCCCTCGACGTCTCCCTCGTCGCCACCTACCTGTTTGCAGAACAATCACAATCCAGGCGCCGCCATCTGACTCGTCTGCGTCCGAGAATGGCTTTGAGCTCGTTTCCGACGCGTCGTCCGACTCGTCCAGCTCGACCTCCACCTCACAGCATCCCTTCGCATCTGTCTCGCTCGCACTCCCATCCCCGCCAGAAGCATCACCGCTCCCCGAATCTCATCTCATGCATCCTTTCGACACGCACGCGTTCGTGACCTACCTGGAGAAAGCGGAATTAACTTCTGGGACGAGTCGGACGCTGATGGAGGCTGTCCGGGAAATCATCGTGAAACGAGGGGGGAGGACAGGGAAGCAGATGGTTGGCAGGGAGGATATGGAGAATGTGAGTGAGATCCAGGAATCCAGATGTTCATTGGCTCATCGACATCAGGATGCGTATCTGTTCAAAGCTGCTCTCACCGAACTGCGGACGGAGCTGTCTGTTCGCGCAAGGAATGACGGACTGACACTGAGGACCATGACGGGTGTCATACGGCGGGAGGTGGAAGGGCTGGAACAGAAGCTGAAAGAGGACATTGGAACGCTCAAACACGAGTGAGTGGGGAGGATTGGTCCACGAGGTCTGCGGCTGACTCGCAAATCAACAGTATCGAGATGGACATGAATAATCGCAAATCCGAGACGAGGACCGAGATGAAGGGATTCGAGATTGCCATCGAGGTCAGATGCCTCTCCCCGTAGTCCCCATCTAATGCTTACCAAACGATCCAATTCAGGAGATCAACAACAAGTTCACCATCTCCCTCGGGGACCTTCGCACAGAGATCGAAAGTGTAAAGTGGGATGCCACGCGACGCGCCATCTGTGAGCCGCCTTTTTCCCATTGCCATAGACTGATGCCCAGTAGCTATCATCGCCGTGATTGTCATCATCTCTATCGGTGTATCCTCCTTTGCGACGTCAACCGCCAAGGCGGCTGCTCCCAAGAAAGCGGCAGCATCGGCGCTTCCTCCTCCATCACAGCCTACCATGCGGGACATGGCGGTCGGCGACGACGAGACTCTCAATCTGGATGCGCTTCTCGGCGAGGGGGAACTGGACAAGCTGTTGAGCGAAAGTGGAGTGGAGCGGTTGCGAAGGCGGGAAGAGAAGGTGAAAGTTGCAAAGCCTCCCCCGGCGGAGAGGATATGAGGGGATTTAGTGAGCCGGGGACGTGCGCGGGTGATGTGCGAGCTTTGGAGGTAAGGGCTGCTCCAGGCAGTCCACTAGCCCTATCCAAGCTCAGGACTGTGCACATGTCTACGTGGGCGTGCATTTCGTGAATTTGTTACTACCACACAATAATCAGCGACGGAATACGGGCTGACCGAAGTTGGCGTCTTCGGTTGGGCATCTCTCGAGTCTACTATGACGGGGGTGATCTGCCCCCTACCAAGCACGTCCCAATGTCGGTGGACCCCCCGCGGTGTGTTCTCCGTGTGGGTGTACAGGAGTGATGCTGTGATACCTCAAGCGACATGCCAAGCGATGTGCTCGGTTCCGTTCTCGGGCACCGCACAGCCCGCACCGCAACATGGTCCTTTGACGCCGTCACCGTCTGTCACCCATTGGAAATTCTTCTCTCTGGCACGGCTTTTGCTTCAAGATCTTGGAGCTCTGCAAGCCCCGCACATCTGAGCACATCATGGAACTCCTTCCTCTCTCCGTGCTTTCCCTCTTTCTGGTCCTCACCTCCGCTTCCCCGTTCAATATCACGCTCTCGGACCAGTCGCCCGCGATCTCCTACTCGCCCTCGCGCTCCGGCGAGGCAACTTCTACATGGAACGTGACATACTCCTCCACACCATGGGCCACCTATGCAGAGCAGACGATCGGGCTTGGGACCTCGGTACATTACACGACCGCTGTCGGTGCGCTCGCCTCGTTGAGCTGGGAGGGTACGGCGGTTTATGTATGGGGAAGCTCGGGAGCTGGTGTGGTCAACATGACGGTCGACGGAGTATACAAGAGCGGGAGTGGGATCCGTGACGGGCTGCTTGGGTGGGCTACGGGACTGAGTGCAGGCTGGCATACGGTGGAAGTGCGAGTGCTGAAGGATAGTGGGGTGAATATCACCGGGGTTACTATCACCACCGATCTAGGTGCAAAAGGGTATGTCCACCATGGCGGAAAAATTAGGTCGAGACTGACGGTCAAGCCAGAGCGACGTTCTCCAATACCACCCTCCAAGCGGTATGGGGTGGAAGCAATATCAACTCCGCTCTGGATACTTCTCAAGGGCTATGGGAGGTGAACGCCCAAGCTGGAGGAGGAGGTACAATGTCCCCGTTTCTACTTCCATCCATGACTCACCTCGACCTGAGCTAGGCAACTCCACTCAGGTAACCTATGCCCGAGTAGACACCAACACGCCCTCCTCCCAGCTCTCGCTTATCGCACCCGCCGATACCTCCTTCGTCCTCCTCTACGGCTCGGTCAACTTCGACCACGGGCCCTTCCTCGTCACGCTCTCCTCGTCATCTACATCATCGTCCACCCCATCTCAGGTACTCAACCAGAGCTTCACGGCCGACTCCCCGTGGACATCGCTGGATCAAGTAACGTATTTCGCCAAGCTCGACCCTTCTGTGCAATGGGAAGTCACGATAGAATCGACCGGCAACAGCTCCCAATACTGGGACATCGCCAGTGCGGTGTTTGTCAAGGCGTCCGCGTGAGTCACCGCCCGTTATATAAGGAGGTGTCAGTCGCTAACAGGGGAGTCACAGGGACGGGGCCTCAAGCGCAAGTCCAGGTAGACTACGTATTGCAGCCATTGTAGGAGGAACGGTGAGTGACTGATATGGATGCATTGGTGCGATTGGCATTGAGTGCGTGGCTGGCAGATTGGGGGTGTGGCTACCATCGCGCTAGCTGGGGTGCTGCTGTGGTACTTGAAACGCAAGCCATTGGCAGAGCAGGTCATGACGCGTACAGCTCCACAGTAGCGCTAATGGACGTATGCAGGAAGAGCAGAAACGTTGACGAGAGCGAGCCGTTCGAAGTGGACGAATATGTCGAGTATCCAACGACGCCGTACTACGACAATGTGCGACCAGCCGACGAGGCTCTACCCAGTATGCCGTCTCTCTTTTTGAAGCGTAACCATACTTATATGACTGCCACAGATCCGCACGAGCTCTCCCCTGCCATCCCGACTCCGCTTCTCCTGCACTCTCCCTCGCAGACCAGCGATACGTACCGATACTCGCAGATCAGCGACACGCATTCCCCTCCACAGAGCGGGTCGTACCTCCGCCAAACGCACTCGAGAAATCCGTCGGACGAGACCAAGTCGTCCATGAGAGACAGCTCGATCGCGTCCCCTTCGCCGGGACTGCGACCGCTCTCGGGTCAGTCGCAGCCAAAGCCAAGTAGACCGCACACCCGTCCCACGAGTGGACAGACCTATAGACAGGAAGAGGATGCGGGCAGGGTAGACGTCGTGCCGCCGACGTATAATCCCGATTGGATAAGGGAGAGTGTGGTGGAGGACGAATGAGGCGGGAGATAAAGATCGAGACGATGTATTTTCGATTCGGTGATTTTCTGTGACCGGAAGACAAGTAGGTCATGGAGCCACAATGCGACGAGAAGACCGAAGGGTCTACCGTTCAGAAGAAGATATGAATCATGACGGCGTCCATTCATCACCACTGCACAGCCGGATTGCTCAATTCCCTTCATGGGCCGGAGAGTCAGAAGGCTGCCCGAGAAGTTTGGTCTCGTTACCACCGGTCATGACGGAAGCTCACCATTCATGCTCGTCCTTTGACTCGTCCTTTCAGTCCTCCTGGCTCATCAAGCTATAAATAAAGGCGAGAATCACTCCCTCCTCCTCCTAATCTCGTCACTTATCCCATCGTTTCACAGACACCTCAACTAGCCACAAGCGACCCTTTCCACAACACAGTTTTTACGCAATGTCCAACGCCGGCTCTCAAGACTCGATCTACGGCTCCTTGGTTACGCCCGAAGCTAAATTGGAACGAGCGAAACAACAACTCGAAGAAGCCAGAACCGCGGGTGACCAGACCAGAATCACTGCCCTCGACAATCATGTCCGATTTAACGAGACACTATTGTCCAAGAACGGAGGCACACAGATGAACCCCGAGAGCTCCACACAGAGTGGACAGAATAGCACCGCTTGGGGATACATAGGCGATCTAAAGGACGAGTTTGAGAAGGGGCGGAGGTAGCAGACGGACAGGGGGTCGCAGGTCGTGATCAGGGAAGAGGCTTTCTGTCGAACAGTCTTTTCCGATGCAAGCGAGTAGGAGGAGCAAGCGAGTTCACGGCTATGACGAGATACCTCCTTGCCAGGCATGAAGGATCGCCTGGTAAGGCGGGAACCCCAATCGAGTCGGTTCTGCATTCATCCACTCTGACGACTCTGTAGCGTGACGGAGGACAAGGGAGGGGCCCGGGATTCGTCTCGCTGGCTCGGATCGACACGGAGGCCCACCTTTCACGTGTATCCTTTCATACCCTCTCGTTGATGAGAACCGGAAGGCCGCCGGAGACCGGTATGGCTGGCTCGGGTCAAGACGGAGACTCACCTTTTATTGTGTCTCCTTTCATTCCCTCTGACTCACAAAGCTATAGACACGTCCACTGTCCCCCTCAACTTGTCGTTATTTAGCCCCAATAGAGCCAGACTTACGTTGCGAGCTAGCACAAGGATCTCCTCGTACGACCGATCCTTCCTCCGTGTGTCCCCCATTCATCCATTTGACCCCTTTGCCGAGTGGCAAGAGGTGCCACACAACGATGCCACCGGAGCTGCCTCCGATCACGACGGGGACGTACTTTTGTTCTTCACCTCTGCTGTCCACCTTTATCCTTCATCCTTTCTTCTGTGGCCGTCTCACAAGCTATAAACGGTCTCCCACCCCGGAACTACGGTCTTTTCCTGACTTCCACTCGACGATAATCTCACCATGGCCCACGCCCCTGACTCCTCTTCTGACTTCTCTCGCAATAACACAATGTCCACCAGCTCAAAGTCTACCGAATTGGCCGAGATAGAGGATAAGCTCTATTGGCTCAGATTAGCGGCACGGATCGCGGCACATTACAAAACCAGTATACCAAAGAATATCGAGGAGATAGAGTCCACGCGAAGGGCGGCCAGTGAGACGACGAGTTCGAATTCCCTCCTCGACCAACACCTCAAGGAAGCGAAAGATGCGATCAGCGTGCCAACTCAGGAGGATATTTCCGCCGCCATTACTGTGCTTGAGGGAAGGAAGCGGGTGCTGGAAGGCTCGTCCAGCACGGGAGCATCCCAAGGGAAGTTGTCATCATGACGGAGGGTGAGGCAGGGAGAACGGTTGAAAGTGTATGTAGGAGGGAAGGTATTTTGAGGGCGCATGGGGTTCTTGACAGAAGGTGTGGCGAGGAGCTGATGGATATGCGCTCCATGCATGCGGGTGGACGCAGTCACGGCGAGGGCAACTACTGCGTCTTTTACGGTATTTATAGTGTTTGTTCATATCCATTCCCGCATGTAGCGATCTTGACGATTTGATGAGGCGAAGGTGACAGCCTGGAACACCGCTGGAGCCTAAGTATAGCGTGCGAGTCAGAGCGGCGGCAAGCGCGATCTCTGGTGAAGTGGCAGAATACACCTGGGACAGTCGACATAGACCGCTATCTGATGTATCCTAGTGAAGCTGAAGCCGCAAGGAAGACGCAACAGCAAAAGGCGACGGAGACATCCAGGCATCCTGCCAATTTGCCGCCACCCGATGAATCGAGAGCCAAGCTGAACCGCACAACGCAACCTCGTTCGCCGCAACTCTCAGTGCTCGATGTTTGCGAGTACGAGTGACGAGCGCAATGCAGTAGAGACTGGCAACGCAGTACGGTAAAGACTTCACGATGTTGCTTGGACGTCTTTATGGTCGTTAGGCTTCCTCGAATTCTTGTTGCCACCTACCACTTTCGGCGAAATCACGTCGTCAAGTCGCCACCGCCAAGTCTGAATCAGCAACCGTCGCTCTCCTTAGTCTCCCCCTGCTTCTCCGCTTCCCTTTCTCTGTGCCATTCTGATCGTCCTTCCATCTTCGCTCCAACGACCAGCAAGCATTCCTCCTCGGGAAATCGAATCACGAACATCAACCCGCCATGGCTGCCGTACGTATTTTCCTTACCTTCGCTCATCCTCCCACTGAGCTCTCGCCGTAGACACAACCAGCCCCTACTGCCCCGGCATACTTTTACACCGTCAAGATGACCTGCAGCGGATGCTCGGGCGCCATCAACCGAGTGCTCGCCAAGAACATTGAAGCGCGTGAGTCCCCTTTTTGGTGTAAACGTATCTCCAACCCGTCAACTGATCTCTAGCTCAGCCAACGGCTTCCTCGTCTCGCTCCCCAAGCAGCAAGTCCTCGTCTGGGGCCCGTCACTTCCTCCGTTCGAGACCGTTACGGAAAAGATCGCAAAGACCGGCAAGGAGATCCAGAGCAAGGAGGTCATTGAGCATGAGAACGCCCTGCCCAAGCTGGAATGAAGGAAGGAGGCGAGCTGGTTGCGTGGTCATCAGATTGATGATTGATTGACGATAGATTGATTTGTACACCGTATGTATCGCCATCCCGTGAATCGCATGATACCACCGTCCACAAGGTCCCTTCCCCCTATCCGCCAGGGTCTCCCTCGGCTGCAGCACACAAGAAAGAGTGTAGTCGAGCGTCAAGCTCATCCATGTAATATCAAACTACGACTATTGCGAGGACTCCAGCGTCTATCAAAAACGACTAGCCGGCCGACTCTCAGAGTCGAAATCCTATCCCGTCGAGGGGCCCTAAAAGTATAAACGAAATCTACAAGAAAGATGGCAAAAAGATCGTGGGGTGTCGTGAGGTCGTCATCGTACATTGCTCATGAGGTCGTTTGGTGATCATGCCAAGACGGCCGTGATGATTCCCGGGGCTTCCTGTAGATTTCGATGGTCCGTCAGCCGTTATCATCAAATTGTCGGCCATGCTGCAATCACGAACCGTGGTCCACTCCCAAAACATCACGCCCGCGTTCCACCCTTTGCTTGTCGCTTGCGAGACGCACGAAGCCAGGTCGGAGGCAGACATGTACCCCGAGTCGGCAGCGCCGGAATCGAGCGGCTTGCCGATCACAATCTTCTCCAGTGGGACTCCAGCATACGAGTTGATCTCAAACACCGAGGTGGACGGCCAGTCGCCGCCGGACTCTGTAATCAGCGTCTGCACCACAACATCAGCGCAGTAACGGACCATTGGCAGGAAACTCACAGTGCAGTCCTCGTAAATGCTTCCCTGATTGTAGAACTGGACGTTGTAGAAGTCGATGCCATCACCGGTCTCTTGGTGGACCTTGACGTAGGCTCCTGCAGCATAGGCATCGGCAGAGGTGAACCACGGGGCGACGGGGGCGTGCGAGATCAGGTAAGGGGACGGGAGCTGTTTTCGAAGTTCGGTTTGGAAGGCTGATCGCCCGTCAGTAGACTGTTTAACTCCTCGGAACCCATCTTACTGATCAACCAAGCCTCGGCGCTTCCTCCGTTCATCGCACTCAAGCTGGGTGCGAGTCAGCTAAGTGTCGACATTACGCAAGGCTGGAAATGACCCACTCCTCGTAATCAATATCAACGCCATCCAACCCATACTGCTTGACCCACGCCGCCAAGTTTTGTGCTGTCTCGGTGGGGTCGGCCCCGTTAGAAGTGGGCGAATCTGGAATGGTCGTTCCATTAGCGTACGGCTCACATCCTGCTCCATTCCACGAACCAGTCGCTCCGAAGGCAGACACCATCAGCGCAATTCCGGCATCATGGTACTCTTGCAGCACCGATGACCTGGTGTCGGACTCAAAGCCAGCCCAGGCTTGTGCATCGTCGACGGCACCGCTGTTGGTCATCCAGAAGGAAAGGATGAAGCGGTTGTACGAGGCGAGATCCGAGGCCGCAGGCATGGTGTTGAGCCAGTCTAGAAAGCGATACCCTAAGTCCTTTCCTACCCTAGGTGTTCAAGCACGATAACTCACTGTCGGCATAGATGACATAATGAGGGGCGGAGAAGGAGGTGCTTCCACTCGACATGTTGGCGGTAGAGCTTGACGTCGCCGACGTGTCCGAAGCCGAGGCAGACGCTGTGGCGGTAGAAGTGGACGACTTGTGGTGCTTTTTGGAGGACGAGTAGCTCGACACTCCGACAGAGATGGACGCCTCGATCCCCGACGCATCGTGGGCTAAAGCGCTCGGGCCAATAGTCGTGGACGCGGTCCAACCACTAGATGTGGTCGTAGTGGCAGATGACCAGTCATCGGAAGAGGTGGCAGAGGACCAGCCGTCGGAAGCCGTGGATGTCGTTTTGTGGGCCGATGTGCGCGTCCGTGACCTTCGGGTCTCGGATGAACTGGCATCTCTGGTCAGTGATGGCGAGTGGGTCGTCAGGGGAAGACATACGATGACTCGCTGTCACCAGCGAACAGACCCCCACCGAGTGCAGAGCCTGTCGAGGAAGCAGTTTCAGTCAGGGAGACGCTCTCGGTCGCAGAGGCAGTCTCGGTCGCAGAGGCAGGGTCTGCAGAAGAGGCGGAGTCGGTTGCGGAGGCGGAGTCGGTGGTAGAGGCGGTCTCCGTACCCGAAGCCGCGGTGGCCCAAGCGGTAGCAGCAGAAGACGGTTCAGAGATATTCGTCGTACCAGTCGACGAGGCGGACTCTTCCCAGGTATAGATACACCCCACCGAATCCTGTTCGGCGCTGATAGACCCGGTCAGCGGTGCTGCGCAAGAAGGGAATGGACCAGGGCAAAGCGGGAGGAAGAAGGGGGTTTCCATTCATCAATTGTCGACCACGCACGCTCAAGATAGAACCGCAAGGGCTGCGTAGGGAGACAAGAAGGCAAGGCAGGATGAGCGGGACTCACGAGCACACCATATTGTCCCCGGAACAGGTCTGAACCGTGTTCCATCGGTTGCGGTAACATCCTGGATACGAGATCAGCCGTGCCCCGTGCTGCTTGCATAAGGGCGCCAAAGGACCCACGCTGCAGTTGATCTCCTGCGCACTGCCAGTCGCCTAGCGTACAACTGTCGTCTCGCGTGACGTGGACGAGCTTTGCGTGATGGCGGCGGTGGTGGACAAAGGATGGTCGGTGGGAGGCTGCCGTAACGGGAGACGAGAGCGCGAGGAGGGTGAGCAGGATGGTCAACATCGTGCGTGGGAGTGGAGCGACGGTCGGGCTATGCAGTGATGAGTGGTGCTCGCGTCGTGATTATCGTATATGAAGGGGTCGTTTGGCGAGGCTCGTTAGTGTGCAAGAAGGAGGACGGGGAAGGAGAGGGAAGGAGAGTGGGTTGGAGAGAAAGAGGTGGATGAGTAGCAGTAGTTGAAGAGGAGGAGTGGGAGAGGGAGGACCGAAGGGATAGTGGGAAAGCTGTCCCAGGGGGTAAAGCGGGGTGAAACTCTAGTTGGACCAACTTCTATTCTCTCATCACACGCGGGCCCCTGCACCCATCGCCCATCATTTCCCCCCCTCGCTTCCTTTGGTTCAATTGCCCCGACGGCGCCCCTTTGTCAAGCGGGAGAGTATGCATTTACGCCCCCTTGACTGCTGCATGAGCATCCCTTCCCCGTCTGCGTGGTCCCTTGAAAAGCAATGTCGGGCGACAAGTGTGAAAGGCGATGTGCCCCGCTGGAAGAACTAGGAACGAAACGCGGTAGACTTCGCGTTACGTACTCTGAACTCCCACGAGGAAATGGTCCGAAGCAACGGAGGCACCGAAGGTCGGACAGGCGGTGAGGCATACACTCTAGGGGGATGAATACATGGATGCGAGCTGGACATTGGGTATCTGTTCGCAGTGTGGATAATGCTATACACCCTCACGGATGCATGAGGCAAAGTGACCTCCGCGGCAGCAAATCTAGGGGAATATCGTAGCTGCCCGACAGACGTATCCATGATCATGCATCTACTTGGCGAACCAACCTCCCACATCCCACCACGGACGTCCGCGTCCATTCTCCTCGGCTGTGAGTGTCTTTTCCTCCACCACCGGATCTATCGAGACGTGGTCCACGGGTAGCGGTACGGCGTCCACACTGTCCCTCGCGCCTTCCTTCTCCCTCTCCTGGAGCTCCTGCTCCACCCGCATCTTCCCTATGCCAGCCTGAGCAATCTGCAGCGTACTCGTCAAACTGCCCAGTATCGTCCCCATCACCAGTGCTCTCAGCATGAGCGGATTCGGCAGGCGGTCTACGAAAATAATACGTCAACATCGTCTCCCTTCCCCGTTTGCCAATCCCCTCCGCCCACAGAATTCGAGAGCATCACTCACAGGCAATACCGACGACCATCCCCATCAGACTCCCGGCCACTGCGCCATCCTCCCAATGCACCGGCCCTTTCCTCCATCCTTCTCTCTTTGGCATGCCCTCGACCCGCAGCATCTTCTGCTCCATCTGCTCGAGGTGAGGAAACACCCTCTCCCTCGCCCACCCGACCGCTTCATCCGTCACCACATACAGTGACGTCGCGGCTCCCAGCACCGCAGCGTACTTTCCCCCCGTCCGCAGCGCCGAGAAGAAAACTCGGTAGTTCCGCGTCTTGGTATAGAAGTACTGGTCGTCACACGATCAGCCACTTCCGACCAGGAGGAAAAAAGCAAAGGACATACCCAGCCTTGGACAGTCTTTGGTGGCCGGTGGGCGTTCTCGGCGAGGAAGCGGAGGCGCGCGCGAGAGCCTCCGCGCGACATGCCGATAAGGAAACCGATCGTCGCGGCGGTGGGAGGGAGGACGAGAAGCGAAGTCGGGACATGAATGGAGATGGGGAGCTTGGACGAGGATGCCTCGGGCTGAGCGGGAGCAAGCGACATGATGAACGAAGGAGCAAGTTAGACACGTTGGACAGCAGAAAAAGGACAGAGACGTTGGAGGTAACGTTGCTGGATTTGCTTCCGTTTCTGCGACCCTCCACTTCGAAATCTTTCCGCAAAGAATTGCCTTGCATGGTCTAGCGGCTCGCTCATTCAACCTCTGGGTAGCCTTGGTTACGCCTTGGAAGTACCACTCAATGAGGGCGTCATCGGTCTTGCCCGTCCTTCTTATGAATTTCATACTGACCAGCTCTGTTGCCCGCCTGTCCCGAAGATGTTTCTTACTTCGTAAAGTCGGATCGTGAGTATCGAAAGTCAAGTGCAAGATACGGCAAGGATGACTGCTCAATGATCCAGCGACAGAGCGCAGCTGACCAACAAAAGCCAATCCAGATGGCACCTCTTATAGGCGATGTGCACGAGCGCGACGAGCTCTAGCACCGTTGTCCATAAACCTATATCAACAAAGCTATAGGCTTCTTTCTACTGCGCAGCGATCTACTCCTCGTCCTCGGCCTCATCCTGGTCGACCTTGAAGTATCGGAGGGAGTAGGTGTCTTTGGAGGTAGCGACGACTCTACGATGGTGCACGTGGTCAGCTTACCGGACTCAAGCACGGATTCGACACCGGACTCACCGGAGGAAGTTCTCGAACGAGTTCTTCTTGAGGTGCTTCTTCGTCAGGTACTTGAGGTATCGCTTCGAGAAGGGAATGTTGGAGGTCAAGACGAGCTTGTTTCCTGGTGGACAGAGAAATCATTAGCATGCCATTCCCGACTAGCTCGTTTCGACAAGCACGACGCACCCTCTTTGGCGATGGTGATGGCATCACCCAACTGTCCGGGCTTTCCGTCGACCTTGATTCGGTCGTGCAAGAACTTTTCAAAGGCGGCAGGGTCGAACACGTTGTCTCCCGCGGGAACAGAGTAGTCGACGTAGAATTTGTGGACGGGCTTTCCAGCGGTCTTGGACGAGGCAGCGACTTTGGGCTGTGGGGCGGGGTATCAGTCATTCGATGCATGGCCTATGCGTAGAGCTGCGTGATTCAGACGGGAACGCACCATTGTGTCTACAGTTTATGTTCTGCAAAACGGTGCTTTTGGGATCTTGGTGAAGAGAGATCCGGTTGAGACAACAGACTGAAATCGTGCAGGAGACAGGTTTCGAAACTCCGCTAAAAACGCCGATGGGCTGATTTGGTGTGGCTTATTCTGGTGGCGATGTGGATGTTTCCGCGCGTACCATAAAACATTGCGAGAACAAGCTTCTTCTGCGGCAATACTACCGAGCGGTTACCGCACTCATGCATTCATACTCCACTATCTGCTTTGCTGCCACTTTGCCGCGTTCAAACTCTCGCTCTGCGTCCCATCTCATTGCGTCCCATCTGGCTGTGGCCCATTTTTGTAGCTTTCGATCACCTTTGGATCAGATTATTAGTAATGTAGCTGAGGTCTGCTGGCTTTGAGCAGTACTTACAGACCATTGGAGACATGGAAGTGATTGCCTCTTGATGAAAGTTTTCAGTAAACACAAGCTGGATGATACGTACACAGGTTTCCTCGCAAACTGTCCACGTTCCAGCATCGGGGAACACCTGAAGGACATTGTCCGGGATTTGCACAGTCCCGCTACAGGGGGTGCTGTTGTGGAAGTCCGATGCGCATGGGCAATAGTACTTGGTATATCCTGTAGTAAGTCCACTAGAGCTGGCTGTTGCGGACATTTCTGAAGGTTGGTCAAATGAGTTGAGGTTAAGTGAGTGATTAACGAGGAAGAGGTCTTTGGAGTCGCATAGAGCCAACGAGCCAGGATTTATACCCTAGTGTCTCGTCGGAATGCGAATTTCTCGACTACGGAGTACCCATCGCGAAGCACTGCAGTGGCCTTCCATGAAGGCCGGAGCAGACTATCCCACAGAGTTGTAGCGGTGATGTCAGGCAAGTCCTTTGTCCTGCGTCATAGTATCCTTTATTCTGCATCATGGTATCTTTTATTCTGCGTCATCTCTATGCAGCTTGCATCGCCTCGTCATAGCACATAATATCCATGAAAGGATTCTGCGGCGAAACTTAAGTATTCTGAAAGGAAGGCTGGTTATGTCAGAAAACACCTTTCACGAGGCGATCTGCGACACCTTCTCGTCCCCGTCAAAAGCACAGCATCTCGCCGCAAAAGGAGCGACATTGAAAGGATTTTGCGGTGAAACGGTATTGACCGAGATGCCCCGATTGTCGACGGGTCCGACGGTTGTCAAGCTTCGGACCTCTTGTCTTCGGGATCGTTTTGCGGGGAGCTAGATATGCATAAAAGAGATGTGAACTATTGGATAGGCTCAATATCATACTCTCAAGATAGAATATAAGAACCCTGTACGAAGGTATGAGTAGGCGGGGCATTAGGCGTCCTCGCCATCGACTATTATCCTAAACCCTTTGGAAACTTTTCCTACTCAGCCGAGTACAGTAAGTGATAGCAACGAGCGTTATCGGGCTAGACGATCCCCTACGTAGGCTTGCGAGGCTGATTGGTGGTGGCTGATGGACCAGCGGTCGCTGTTCAATCGATCTTTTGCATCACCGTCAACTTACCCGGCCTGCCCTGTTTGCTGATCCATCACTTTCGCTCATGAGAAATTCGTCGGACACAGCTGACGTTTTGTTCTGTATTGTCATGTTCGGCGACCACACTTGTACCTTTCGACCTAGTGTATCGCATGATTGTACGTCTCGGTCCACTCGTGTCAGCAGTTGGGCGTGACTCTTCTATTTCCACCACAATAACCACACCGATCAGAAAGTGCCTGTCTATTCATGTCCCTGTCGGATCCTCCTCCTGCACCGTTTTGCGCGTGAGGGTTGCAGTATCCAGTCCTACTAGCAGCATGATACTCAAAACTGCAACAACACGTCGAGAATCTGAAAGACTTGATAGATATCTTTCAAGAAGTCATCGCTCCGGTCCCTGTATTAGAAGATGAGTTCTCTGGCATCAAGAAGTGGCAAGTCGACGAGCTGCATATCCTCATGTCACGGCGGAATGCGGGATTGGCTACAAAGAGCTCAGAAATCCTTTGCGAAAGCGCTGAAATCATGGTGTGATGCAAGAGAGTCAGAGACGATACCAGAAAACGTTCAGAATGATAGAGCAGCGAAATCAAACGGCACAAATTCGGTATCGTGGACACAAGCAAGTCTCGGTGGCGCGAGGGGTAGCGTTGCAGGTTCCTCCCGTACTTGTGTTTACTGTACGACCATGATACAGAAGAGCCCACACTGGCGGCAATATTTTGTATGGGTGCTCTGAATGGAGCGATCTGTAGGGTTCGTATTGACACGGGCAAACATGCCCGCTTTAGACTCCCATGTATACTCGGAAGCTATGGGCGGAAACATGAAACATTCATCGTACATTCATACATGGCGATCTGTCCACCTCCACATCCTTCCTATCGCCTGCGCTACCGAAACACGACACAAAGTAGCGTTCTCAGAAAAGATCGAATCGCTGAAACACCCCTATCAAGGATAACCTCAGAGCATCCTTGACATCGACGAATCGTTCTTGATTCGGATGGTTTCCGCAGCATCAGTCTCGGTCTGCGATCCATCGTTCTGCTCGATTTGTGATGGCGCTCTGCTCTATTTGCGACCTGTCGTTCTGCTCGGTTTGTGAGCCATCGTACGGCTCCAGTGATATAGCACTGCCTCCCTGCGGGCGTTGCGTAGCGCTGTTCGTCCGCTCGTCTTGCTTCGATTGGAGTTTCTGCACGAAAACCTTAGCTATGTTGCTTGTAAATTTTTATCATACTCACACTTCGACGGCATGTAGCCCTTTGTCTCTGGGGACAGAGTCAGTATGTTTTGCACCAGTCGGCTCTCACATACGCAAGGACCGCATAGGGTAGATAGAGCTTTCTTGTCGCTGGCGGTTGCCCCACCGATGTTCTTCTGTTTAAAGGCTTTCATTGTTCTACCGCAGACTTCATCCTCATCATCCTTATGAAGCTCAGAATTACAGTCGCACTTAGACGTTCCATACTCGGATGAGGTTTCGTCAGCCATTGTGGTGTTCTGTGTCGATCAAAGGGGCAAAGTCAGCGGTGTAAAGAGATTACTGACAGGAAGTTAACGAAAACACTGCTGGCTTATATACCCTCAACACCATCAATTTCGCTTTCCATTGTTGCTCCACCGCTTGGTCGGCAAGACAGTCTCTCCTTTCGTCTACAGCTCGGGCTCTCCGCAATGTGCAATGGTGCGCAGCTTCCTTGAAACGCGTTTTGCAGGGAGCTCGTCTCGAAAGGATGGTACGCTTGCACAGCTATCACACACGACTCCGAGCGTGCTTCTTTTCAACGCAAATTAGCTAGCTTTGTTGGATGTTATAGCACGCAATATCCATGAAAGGATTCGACCATGGCTCGATAGCGGTGTGGAAGGAGGTTCGCTTATATGATCGCTCCACGCGGCTCGAAGGCTGGTTAATTGCAGAGAAACACCTTTCATCAGGCGAGCTGCAACACCTTCTCGGCTTCTCGTCTGGTAACGTGCACACTCTCGCCGCGAAAGGAGGGACAGTAAAAAGGATTTTGTAGTGAAACGATACTGACGAGTCCGGGTGGCCGACGGCTCCGACGGGGTTATGACTCGATAGACATATCGCGCTGCGATGTCCCCGGGTTTGGTTCCCATCAAACGAGCGCCGTCTCTGTCGCCAATGTGACGCCATGCTCTCCTGGCCAGGTTCCGATCGAACCCTCGCCTATTTGGCAACGCAGCTAGCTTTTGTGTCCTTGGTTTCGAAATCCACCACGATATGCAAAGTACGTCCAAAATCTAGAGCTGACTTTCGTCGTCCACAAATACCCTCCCTTGCCCAGCACTCCATCTTTCCAAGACTTTCCTTCCGCTTTCCGTCGGCTGACTGAAAGCGACTTCGCCCGTGAGCGGATCGAATCTGTATCCATACACTGTATGTCGAGTCGCCGCCTCCAAGATGATCGTCGCGAGGCCCAGTGATCGGAACGACGGGATGAGGAATAATCGATGTATACCCAGCGGCGTTGGAAGGCGTTCCGGGCTAGCCCGACGTCAGTACTTCGGGAAATCTTCTGACAGCTCAGGAACTCACTCGCACATCACGCCACCTCCACTGTCGATTCTCGATGTACCAGCTGCTTCCTCACCCGAACGGATGATTCGCATGGCCCATTTGATCGGTTGCGCGACGACGACTCCGATGATACGTTCTTTCGTACTGACTTTCTCGACTTTTCGACGTTTTCCGCACGGCGGGGGTGCAGCAGTGAGCAGAAGGAATACTTTGCATGCGTCGAGGATAGGAGTGGGAAGTGGCGGTGAAGAAAGGACGGTGTCGACCGTGCACAAGATGTCATTCATCTTCGTGGGCTGTTAGCGAAAACGAGGTGTCTTTTAGCAGATCCGGACTCACCTTACTCCCGCCCCATGAGCCATCGAACACGACAATGCGACCGATCGACTTGTTCCCGGACCCAAACCGGATATCGTCCTGTACGCATCTCCACCCTTGGCCCATCGCCTTGCCCTTTCCCTTCCCGATTCCGTCCCAGATGATCCCCCTAGTCACTCGAGCGTGATGCTTCCCATGGACGCCCTCGTCATCTCCGCCCCGGATATAAGACATGTGACATTCTGGGCAAGTAGAAAGTAGAGGCAAATGGGTGAGATGTAGTTGAGTCAAAGATTTCGCGGTCGTTGCCGTGGGTGCCGAGATCGTTGTTGCTGGTTGGAGGGGTCGTTTCTTGCCTGGTAGAGGTGCAAAGAACTCTTTCAGCGTAGATTGTTGTTTGAGTCCGCTAGATAGAGCAAGCTTCGTCACCTTCTGCAGGGCGGGCTCGTCTTCGTCTTCTCTGGGCCAAGGAGAGGGAGACGAGTTTCGAGATGTCTTGACGCGTCTCGGTGGCGAGCCTGGTGGAGTATTCAGAACCGACGAAGAAGGTGGACTTGATGATCCCGGTAATGAGCCGAATGAGATGAGGTCCGAACCCTCGTCTGGGAAGGTGGAGAATGAGGTCGAAGACGGAGTACGAGACGGCTTGGAGCCATAGGTTCGCCGGATGAGTGGTCTGCGACGCGTCAGTACGTCTCAAGAAGTACGGAAGATACCGACTTTGAGGTTAAAGACATGACAAGAAACGAGAGCAGGACACTAATTTGAGCATAAATGCAGGCAGGACAACTGGAGACGTAGAGGTTTGGCAAAGGCTCAAGGTGAGTACAGCGACCGAGGAAAGCAAGTCGCGTCGACCATCCTCCCTTCCACGTCATTACTTTTCCGGTCGGCCGTCGGCCGATTAGTTCCGGGTGGTTCCGACCAGACGTCGACTTTCAAACTCAGCGGTTCACTCTAGATCACAACCAAACGGATGCTGTCTAGATCAATCTTGAAATCGGCTACAAGCGTATGTAGATGGTCTCGACGACGTATTCATCACTGACAGAACTTAAGCTGCCAGCTAGACGAACCGCCCTTTCGAGCTACAGAACCTTCGCCTCGACCTCCATCATGTCTGAGCAGAAATACCGAAAGGAAAAGGACACCTTCGGTGACCTTCAGGTGCCGGCTGATCGATACTGGGGAGCCCAGACCCAGCGGTCGCTGATGAACTTTGACATTGGTGCGAAGCCGTCCTCATTTTGGGGGCACAGAGCTAATTTGCATTGCCAGGAGGACCTACGGAGCGAATGCCCCCACCCCTGATCAAGGCTTTCGGTGTCCTCAAGAAGGCTGCAGCACATGTCAATGAAGGCTACGGACTCGATTCCAAGGTGGTGGAGAACATTTCGAAAGCCGCAGACGAGGTCATCTCCGGTAAACTCATTGACGAGT
Source organism: Tremellales sp. Uapishka_1 (assembly GCA_035521475.1). Classification (NCBI taxonomy): domain Eukaryota; kingdom Fungi; phylum Basidiomycota; class Tremellomycetes; order Tremellales; species Tremellales sp. Uapishka_1. The sequence goes on along the minus strand of JASZXS010000004.1, from coordinate 40,377 downwards.
TCCCGTTGGTGGTTTTCCAGACCGGTTCCGGAACGCAGACCAACATGAACGTCAACGAGGTCATTTCCAACCGAGCTATCGAGCTTATGGGCGGGGAGCTGGGAAGCAAGAAGCCAGTACATCCCAACGACCACGTCAACATGTCGCAATCGTCGAACGATACGTGAGTGCCACCTGAGCGACCTCTCGTCAGATAGTAATGACGGATGGACAGCTTCCCAACTGCCATGCATGTTGCCGCTGTCGTCGAAATCAACGAATCTCTCCTCCCAGCTATGGAGGAGCTGCATGCCGCATTAGAGGCCAAGAGGAAATCGTTCGAAGACATCATCAAGATCGGTAGAACCCATTTGCAGGATGCTACTCCCTTGACATTGGGTCAGGAGTTCAGCGGATACGTCACCCAAGTTGAGCGAGGTATTGAGAGAGTCAAGGGTACCCTGAAGCACCTGAGCATGTTGGCCCAAGGTGGAACCGCTGTCGGCACTGTGAGTCTCGGTACCTCGACGGTCAGGGAATTAAAATTGACAAGTTGACGTATAGGGACTCAACACCAAAGCTGGATTCGATGTCAAGGTTGCCGCCGAGATCTCCAAGATTACCGGACACGAGTTCATCACTGCCCCCAACAAGGTCAGTCGTCTCCCCCATCCGACAAACGCCTTACTCATACCCTGAAGTTCGAAGCTTTGGCTGCCCATGACGCTATCGTTGAAGCCTCTGGTGCGCTCAACGTCGTCGCTGTGTCCTTCATGAAGATCGCAAACGACATCCGATACCTCGCCTCTGGGCCTCGATGTGGCTTAGGAGAGTTGGAGTTGCCCGAAAACGAGCCTGGATCCTCTATCATGCCCGGAAAGTGAGTCCACCTTGGGTTGACTCGCTTCACAACTGTTTCTGACTCTCTTCAAGGGTCAACCCCACTCAATGCGAAGCATTGACCATGGTCGCCGCCCAGGTCATGGGAAACAACGTCACCATCTCCATCGCCGGCTCTAATGGACAATTCGAGCTGAACGTCTTTAAGCCTGTCCTCATCAAGAACCTCCTGCAGTCCATCCGGTTGCTCGCAGATGGAGCGCGAAGTTTTACCAAGAACTGTGTCGTTGGTATTGTTGCCAATGAAGCGAGGATCAAGAAGATCATGAACGAGAGTCTGATGCTGTAGGTTTGGCGATCAGATTTTCCAATTCAAGCTGGCTGATTGGATTCTCATCCAATAGGGCTACGTGCTTGAACTCTGTTCTGGGATACGACGGTATGTTTCTGAAGCGGGCTTTCTAAGCAATGGCTAACTCGCCAACAGATGTCGCTAAGATTGCAAAGAACGCGCACAAAAAGGGTATCACGTAAGCTCGGAGCTGGTCTCATCATTACGAATATGTACTAGCACTCATCGCCGCCACCACCCTCTTCCAGTCTCAAAGAATCCGCTCTGGAATCCGGACTTATCAGTTCCGAAAAATTCGACGAGAAGGTCCGACCTGAACGTGAGTAACTTACCGATTATGTGGAAGGAGTGGTAGGCTAATACAGCATATCTACTCCTAGTCATGTTGGCCCCCGATGAGGTGTAATCGTTCGACGGTAGAGGAAAGCATGCACTATATTGTCAAACCACACCGGACACAGGGTCCTCGTTTCATCTTCGGTTCTTCGGGAGAATGCCGGCCTTGGGCTTGTCGCCCATCCTTCCTCTTGTTGTTCGCTTCTCGCAGTCCATTTCGCCGAAGCGTAGACAATGATCGAACGAAGCAAACATTTTGTCTGCCTTTCGTCTTCTCATCTGTTGTTTCTTCCTCTTTCACCTTCTTCCTGACCTGAAGATGTCCCCCATAATTACCTCACCAATCGCGAACGATGTCGAGCGATTGATAGTCAAGAGGACGGTAGCGGACGCCTTGGTGCCCAACGAGACGCAGAGGTCGGTGACGTCCTTCACTCTGGACGTCGGCCATTAGCTCAAAGAGGTCCGGCAGGGTGACGCTCATCGTAGCGGCCGGGTATGTTGTGGCCATAGGGATCTGTCAGTACCGCATTTACTTTCACCATAAAGATCGATGCTGAAAGTTTGATTGAGACAGTGGTGAGTATTAAGGGAGCGAGATAGCGCGAGCTGATATGAAGTAGTGGTATGTCCATCCGAAAGAATGAGATCTAAGAGGTCGCCAGGCATGGTGAGTACACGCTGTAGACGACAAGTACGAGCTGACTGAACCAGTTCCGTATCTAAGCAAGATCATATACCCATTCAAGATTCTCGTAAGTCGGAACAGGACGGCCTATAGCTGATCCATCAGACCGTAGGGATGCACGAGCTGTAAGCGTCTTGATCTACTCTCCTTTTCAACAGGACTTCTTCTGATGCTGCCTCGATCTCACAGGTGCCATGCCATCGCAGGGGTGAGTTTCCGTCAATGACGATAACCTCAATCAGACCATGCGCCAACATCTTCCAGGTACTTACCTGTGGCGCTGTTGAAAAGATCACCGTGAGTAGTAAGGGCTCCAGGACGAGAAGATCGTAGGGAGTTTACTTGAACAGCTTGAACCGAATGAAGGTGGAGCGACGACCATGCGAGGAGGTATCAAAGCAGTGAGCCTTACCAGCGGTCCCATGGGCCCATGGAACTGAAGTGTGGTCAAAGATCACTTTACCGGCAGGATACTTAGGGTCTTCCCTCATCGGGGCGTCTCTTATAGCCTGCGTGAGTCTGGCTTTTCTCCTCACCGCCGCCTGGCCCCTCAACACTGTCTCACATCGCTGCATAGGGCTTCGACACGGACGCATCCAAAGTCGCCATCCTTGTCTGTCTTGTGCTGTGGATATTGATGATCTGGTGGGCTCGGTCCTCCTGGTTCCCCTGGCTCGCAAACCTCTTCGTCATTGCTCTCATCATAGCAAGCTCCTTCCCGTCTGTATCTCGGACATAGCACTGACCGTACGAGATCACCACTGCAGATATGCTGGCTAGTCGCCCATTCTGTCGCGCTGCGCTTTCTCGTCCTGTTCATGGGCGTCATGTCATGCTTCTATTCCATCGTGAGTGTCCTATCGCTATGGGAAAATGGTGTAAGACGCCTCAGTGGGATATTATCGATGTGAGTATGCAAGATCGCGCATTTAATCTGAGGGTACAGGACACCCTCGAGCGGAAAATCAACACGTCGGACGCCTCGGAATATGCGGCTTTTGTCAAGTGCGGCTCGGCTCGCTCGTGGGGTAGGCGTTGCTCTCCAGTAGAAGGCACGATGGCGCTAAGCATTTGCTAGGCTTCGTGTGGCTGGTCAACTCTTGTATCTGTTGGTGCAGCTTAGTGGCCCTTTGTCCTGCCGGAATAGCTGACGGTTGATCACAGTCTTCGCCGCAGGTATACTGGTGGGTATCGCGGCCTTCAAGGACGATTGGAGTACGCAGGCGGCGAAAGCATCCCATTTCCTTGGAGGTGGGTCTCTCGATGATCCTAATGTCGCGACTGATAGGATTTCCGCGATCACCACAGGCAGTCCATAATACACAGACGAGACATGATCATACTCGTTCACGAAAGACTGATTTTGACGACGCCATCTCAGCGTTCAGGATTCGGCCGCCTAAAGCAGATCCATTTATATTCAGTAATATTCATATGCTAAACAGTAATCAGAATCCCGGAACAACAACCTGCTGCACGTAGTCCGCCGCAATACCAACCCAAATCAATCCCCCGAGCCAGCCGTTACTCGAAAACTTCTTCCAGCAGTCCAAACGATTGTCGAAATCGACCTTGATGCACTGCCACGCTAGGTGGAGGGCTGTTCCTCCAACCGAAACCAGATAGTACAACGGTCCGAGATCGGCAAGGTAGCCTGTCAAGGCCAGCGATGAGACGAAAGTGGAGGATAGGACCGAAATGACAGTCCGTGAGGTATCGGGGAAGCGGAGAGCCATCGATTTGACCCCGACGAGGATATCGTCCTTTTTGTCCTGCGTACGTTGAGTAAGCGAAGGATGGAAGGAAGAGAAAGATAGATACCTGGTGGGCGTATATAATGTCATACATGACGCACCAGGCAGCGCCTCCCAGGTACATCGGAGTGGTGATAGCCCAATCGACCGATCCCGCGACGGCAGACCAGCCGAGGAAAGCTCCCCAGTTGAAAGCGAGTCCAAGCACCACTTGAGGATAATAGGTGATTCGCTTCATGGCGGGGTAGATGAACACCAAGCCCAGTGAGGAGGCTCCGAGAACGATACTGTTGGAGGAACGTCATTTAGGTGTACTCTTCTTGCGGAGCGAGAAGATTGGGGCGATAGCTGAGAAAAACCCACCTATACCAGTTAAGTTGGGTCAGGATACCCAATCCTACGGAAAGCTGGAGGCCGAGGAAGGTCAGAGCTCCGAATTGGGTAACGTCCCCAGCAGCAAGCGGTCGAGTCTTCGTCCTTTCTGTCAGAGTACGGTGAGCAGATCGTCCCAAGCAGAAGGGGACGGCATCTTCGACGCACCTACGGCAGAGTCGATTTTCTGGTCCCACATATCATTGATCGTACACCCCGCTCCCCGCATAACGACCGCGCCGAGCCCGAACAGTCCTATGTAGAAGAGAGGGACCGATGGTGGGAGATGAAGGTGCGTCGAAGCCATCGTGATGGACCAAGCTTTTCCGTCTCGCCATGAGCCACATCCGCGACCGAGGAAGAAGAAAGACGAGCATACCACACGGCCAGAAGAGTAATATGCTACCGATAGGTTTATCAAGGCGAGCGAGATAGAGATATGGTTTGGCCCTTTCGGCCCATTTCGGTAGGATTCTGTCGAGAATCGGTGGGGTCGCAGTAGGAGGAGCGACCGGGTGAGCGAGCTCGGTATTCAGTGCCGAGGTGTGTGGCGTGGGAGGAGGAGGTTGGGTGAGATGTCGGAGGATGGGACGAGAGAGAGGCGGACGAAAAATTCGGTAGAGAGGGCGAGAGCATGACGATCTGGTGAAATGGGCCAACATGTTGTCAACAGAAGGCAAACGGAAAGTTGACGAGATTGAACCGACTTTTTGGTGGATGAGCGGAAGCAGATTAGTTGACCTTGCTCGGGGTCATGGTCTCTAGGGTACAGGGTGGACATCGTACTGAACATCCGCCAGAAAGTGTCTACGCTCAGTCTGAGCGAACGCGGACGAAGGTTCGCAATATTTATGGAATGCATAATGGGTCTTTCTTCGTACAATGTGCCCTCTTCGCAGGTGAGCAGCAACATGTCTCCTGTCTATCTGCCAGACCTCTCATTGCTCTGTAGGTAGATCAACATCCCGTCTATTTCTTGCCTTCTTTTGCCTCTACGGATCATACAATCATCAGCTTCACACGAACGACGCTAACCTCAACGGTACTCACCTCGTCTCGTCGCGTCCTCCAGTAGTGTCGTGTCTACACTTCTCGCCGGCATCCTCACGTAACGGACCACGGAGCCTCGAATAAACACGTTCTTGACAGACAACTGTTCTTGTAAGGTGATTAGCATCCAGCGAGTGAGGCGTGTGAGGCGGCGCCGAGAAGATGAAGTAGCGACATAGGAATGGGAATAGTTGTTTGATATGGGACCGGTGTGGAAAGGAACGATTACTCACCATGTGTGGATGTCGTTCTGGGTCTTCGACGGATATACCATCCAGTCTAATATTGAGAAATCTGGCATTCTCCATCAGTCCTGCCAACTCCAGGTCCCTCCTGTCCGCCGGGTTCCCACTCGTTGTACGATGATGCTCGCTCTGCGCCGTCTCACAAGCAAGAGCTATACGAGAACCATCCAGCCTGAAGAGTAGACGAGGGATACTCACTGGTCTACCGATTTTAGCGTTCCCGTTATCGAGAGATCATTCTTCAATTCGACGGTGATAACTTGATCCGTTAGCGTCTTGAAGAAGCTGTAGTACGCAGATCAGATGGAGTGCCCACTGCCATTGATCCCTTTCAAGTGACCAGTGTCAAGCTGTCGGATACTTACGAAAATATCAGCTAAGAGTTGCAATCACGAAATCAGTGTCTGCCCATTTCACAAAGGGTAGCCGGCGCTCAAACGCACCATATTCAATCTACTCCTCTGGTTTAATTTTCAGGATTGGATGCTCCTCAGACGTCGCGTTCTCAGCCTCTATACGCGTGGGTGATGAGTTCAGGAGAAATGAGGTTGAGTGAATGAATGAAGATGGTATTGTCCGGAAATGAACGATCTGCAAAGGACAGTTGTCGCGCACACCTTGCGATTCTTGAATGTGGCACTTCATCTTCACTCTAGATGTTTAGCTTGCATAACCGCCTAGATTTAGGGGACTATATCACCTCTAGCGCTCTCAGCTGACAAACAATATTCAGCAGAATTATGCTTGTCTTTCCCCATGCTCAGTGGACTTACCTAGAATATTACGTGGCCCAATTTCCCTCATCTTCGGCCATTAACAGCACCGCCCGGGCAGCTGGTTCGTTGAAGTGCCTTCCGGTTGCAGCTATCACTCGGTTCTCGAGCCCATTTTCCGACAGTGGGTCAGTTCTGCTCTCTGTTCCACGGCCTTTTCCGCTGCATCATTGAAGAGGTTTACCATCGCTTTTGGAACAGGGACTTGAGAGACGGGGCAAGTCGGTCGACTTCCGTCCGGGTTCATTCTTTGGAGAACGACTTATGCCATTAATTTAAAGTGCAGCAAAATTGTTTGTCGCAACATCACATTTTTGGACCGAAGGCAGCATACAGGAGGACCGACTTGCGGCCAAAGCAGCCACGGATAGAACCGCCAGCGAGAGGATATCGGTGATCTTCTGAGCTGCTTTCACAGTCTAAGCCCGTTGCACCTCACCGAACGATGGGCAATGCATTGTTGCGTGTTGCGTTCTAATGTCCAGCTTGCCCGTTAATACAGTCGTTTCCTCAGTCCGCCTCCCGTCATAAATGGGGAAAACCGCGCCGGTTCCCTTTGGTGATGCGGGCGTTCAGCTCTGAACTTGTCCTATCTTCTCCATTCTTCATTATCCATCCAGTATTGTCGGTATCGTTGAACACATAACGGAGACGTCAAAGAGGGTTCTGTTTGTTATCAGTCCGTACATGCTTACCTAAGCGGCTCATTTCGAGATCTCGCCGATCTGTTGTGATTCCCTCTCTCTCCCCATTCCCGACGACCAGTATCCGATCTCGCTCGTCGACATCACGCACGTTGAGCGATGATGTGTGAGTAGGTCTCGTATGGAGGGATGCTTGCCCGGCGAGCGCTCATATGTGATTAGCTTCCACAAGTCGGACCGTTAAATCACGCAAATGGCGCATCGCGTTAAGCTATCTCCCGGACTGGGTTCTCACCATCGTCCTATGGGCGGTTTTCTACGCGCTAGATAAGGTCGGTCGCCCGATCCGAACCCTTTCGACCCTGCTCATATATGTCGTATCCAGGTCGATGGTTACCGTCGTCTCTTCTCCATCACCGACTCGTCGTTAGCCTATCCTTATGCGGACCACGAACGTATTCCCGTATGGCTTTTGGCCGTTCTCTGCGGTATAGTCCCTGGTTTGATCATCATACTCACAGGGCGAGTGGCCTTTCCCCTTTCTGTGAAATTGTTTGAGCATTTAGCTGATACAGTCTCTGAAACATAGTGGTGTCATCCAAAGATCAGTATGGGACATACATTCTGGCATTCTGGGATTGATACTCTCGCTCGGCTTGACGGTTACATTTACCGATATCCTCAAGGTGTGTTTTCATATATGTCTTGCCCAGTACAATGTCTCATCACAAGCAGATCACCGCCGGTCGACCTCGTCCAGACTTGTTTCACCGATGTCAACCACCATCGTCGCTGGTATCCAACCCTACCCATTCACTGACGTCCTGGACCGTGTGCCAGCGCACTGATCTGCTCAACGATGGCTTCCGGAGCTTTCCATCCGGACACAGCAGTTTTGCGTGGTGCGGAATGGTGTACCTGATTCTGTATCTCTCAGCCAGTGTGTCCGCTTCTTCGCATCTCTGCTCGTCTGGTCACTAACGATGACCACGGAACAGAGATGCGGATCCACAATCGGAGAGGATACACTTGGAAATCTTGGCTCCTGTTGCTGCCCCTGTCATGCAGCTCCCTCATCTCAATATCGCGAACAATGGACTACAGACACCATGCCACGGACGTCATCGCAGGCGCAATCATTGGGTTCTTGGGCGCATGGTACTCTTACAGACAGTACTATCCGGTAAGTCAGACTGTCCTTTTGCTGATCGTACGTCGCTGATGCCTGTGGCCTCCAGTCATTGTCCAGTCCCCAAGCGTATAAACCCTACTCGCCAAGGGTTCCGAAGGACGAGCCCATGATCCCGCTGCATACGATCAGCCAGTCAAGCAGAGGTGATCCGTCAGTAATGCCACATGACCACAACGGCGGTCTTGTACAGAACACAGAATCCAACATGGATAGTCCGACCAAGACCCAAAGATGACATCCAAAATGACAAGTGTACAAAATATATCTATATATCCTCTATTGGACGTTATCCGAGACCTACCATTTGTACAACTCTACGACCCAGTACAAACAGCCGTAGGGACCAGACTCGATGCTGTGGCGTTGTATGCACTTCATTATCTTGTCAGCAGAGCTCACACGGAAACAGCCCGTCAACCGCTTACTTTGGATATGAGCAACCTGTCACGGCCACCCAAGCCCCCGTATGGTCGTTGCTGTTGAACCACCCGTTCCCAGCTCCAGTCGCGGTGGGACTAGCCAGGGTGATTCGACTCCCCGTCTTGGTGAATGTGGGGAAGAGCGAGATCTGATCCGCGCTGAAGGAAGGCGAAGGACCAAGCTGCGTAGGCGGGAAAACGGTAACGGACGCCAGTTCAGTCTGGTTACTCAAAGTCGGAGTGGGTACCGAGCCCGTCGCTGAGAGTGGGAAAGTACCGTTGAACTAGAGCACCCTTGTGGTAAACACTAAAGTACAAGATCAGAAACAAGAAGGACATACCACGCTCCCCCCTCCGCCATTTCGCGAGCAGTACCCTCCGGCAACTCTCGGGTCTTTGGGTATCCAGCCTTGCTCCAGACCAAGCTGATAATGCCAGAACGGACTGGAAGCGTATCCTTCGATAGATCTTTCAGCATTTGATCATTCGGAGCGACAACCAGGACCGCTCACCCAAAGTCGTGCTGTTTCCGATTCTCCATGTCCAGAAGAACCAATTCTGGAGCGAGTCCATCGTAGCTTCCGAGTATTCCATCACGTACGCTTTCATGGTGTCATTCCAGTTGAACCATTCATCGTACGGTGTGCAGGATGCGATGCTTTCGAATCCCGGCGTAGAGCCGACCCCATTCAACCACAGTCCACAGTCGTTGATCGCATTCGACCATTCGCCGCCCATAACCAAGCCGAAGGATGACTGGGTATCGTTGGTCCCGCCTCCCCACTCGCAGACAGAGGTGATCTGCATCCATCATCCGGTCAGTGATTTTGCCAGACGGGTATGGTCGACCGAAGACTGACTTGTACAGGCCAGGGGTTGGTATTTTGAGTTCCAAAGGCCAAGTATGGGTGTTGATCCAGCGCTCTGCACAACAGAAGACAAGATCAGTGAAGATAGCGATTCGACGCGAATAAGTTACATCCTGTCCGCACCGGAAAGGAATCCGTCCCAAGCCGCAATCCCCTTGAACCCTTCATGCAGGAGCAAGATGGGTCCGTTTCCAGTCCCGTAGCCCGTGATGCCTCGGACGAGCTCATACGCTTGGTAATAGCTTTTCGAAAGGTTAGTGATCGAGCACAAGCCCGTCAACACGTAGGAAGACACCCACAATGACTCCATAACTCCCATACCTACGACATCGGCTTCGACCTCATTGACGAGCCCAAACCTGATTCGGATCAGTCATCAGCTTCGTAATACGAGAGACCACGACACTTACATCGGGACGACCTGTTTGATGCCATCTTGAGAGATGAACTCGGTAAAGCTCCGAATGTATTCCAGATGTCGCTGGGCGTTGGCGATACCCATCACCCCATACATCCAATTCACAGGTCCTACTTTGCCAGAATGATTCCAGCCGTTCTGCGAGCCTGGGATTCGGAGTATCAGAACCACGTCGACCCAAAAGGGAAGAGGAGCGAAACTTACCGGGAAGCGCGTGGAAATCTAGCAAGATCCGCAGGCCATATTTCCTACTCCAATCAATGGCCTTGAGGAAATACCTGTCCAGAAGCAGACTCGTCAGCTCGAAGAGTCAACTGACCTTGAAACCAAACACTTACGTCCATGATACTTTTGCCAGATAGGGTTCATCGCCTGTGGTTTCGACTGCCCAATACCCGAGCGGTATGCTGCAGCCCTTCAGTTCAGGCAAATATGAAATACAGCAAGTGAATGCTCACCGGACCCAATTCAACCCCGCGGCCGCGATATCTGCGAAGTCCTTCTCCGTCTGGGCATGACAGTCAGTGTTTCGAGCTTTCGTCCTCGACATAAGAAGACGTACTATAAATGTGGCATAGTGCTCCTCCATGGCGTACGACAGATTAGAACCCATCCTAGAGGAAACTTGTCAGGCTCTAGCGTGGGGACGAAATAGGAAGACTCACGCTTGGGACAAGGTGTACTCGTCGATGGCTTGCGGCGTCGTACTTTGGTATCGCTCGTACAGGGCAGGAGAGATGAAGGCTGGAGGGTCCCGTTGCAATCAGCTCTGAGTAGGTAGCGTTGAAGAGGCAAGTCCTACGCTCCGTCACAAGCCATCCACCTAAATTGACGCTTTGCCGGGGGTCAGATTGCTATGTTGGAGGGGGAAACTCTCGTGTACTCACCCTCGCACGATATCAGTCCCATATGTCCAGTCTTCCAGTAGACACGGTGTCCATGATTGGGCTCTTCCAGAAACCTGATAGCCCCTCAGCCTCCGAATCATCCCTCCAACCACGACCCACATTGTAAGGCTGGCTCGGATCCTGTGCCCAAGAACCGCCGAAATCATTCGCATAGGTGAACTGGACACCGAGATTGGTCGTGACGGTACTTCCAGCCGAGCCGGAACCAGCTGTCGCCGTCACTTCAGGAGGACTATACGAGGCTGTCGATGTCGGGCTCGACGTCGAGCCAGAGGAGGACTTTCCCTTCGATCCCGTGGTGGTCGGTTTATGCGAAATCGCCACCACCACGCCAATCACAATCCCGGCCACGACGACCAGGCCGACGGGCAAGCCGAAGAACAGCCATCTGCGTTTCGTCGGGTTCGTGGGTATGCACGTCCGCGGCTCTTTGTACTTCGTTGACTGGGTAGGCGGCAGGTTCGCCCCTCCGGCAGCGAGGTAACGGTTCGAGGGGTATTGCGTACCGACAAAGGCGTCTTTCTCCGAAGACAGATTAGGAGACTCCATTCCTGGTGACGGCCTTTCGATCGGGAGGTGATGCGGATCCGGGGTCGATGGGTAGGAATCAAAGGTTTCTAGGTACGCATGTGTGGGCGAGGGCGACAGCTCGTACTGAGGATGAGACCTGTGTCAGTATCGGATTCCTCAACAGGGGCAACAGCGACATGAGGGAAAGCAAAAAGCATGCAAAGGAAGTCCACATGGCATGCTGTAGGTGTCTGCCTCAACGTGTCCCGCAGATCGGAGAGGAACCAGAGTGATTGGCACACATGTCTCATGGATCCCTTTGACCCGTGTTTTTGTTTTTTTCTCCCAAAGCTCACCTCTTGGAACCGAGCTGCTCTCGTCGGCGTTCGCGCATTGCTGCTGGGGTTGCTGAAATAGTCTTCCGTCGGCCGCCCTAAAGGAGACGAGATCTGGATAGGTGCCGGTCTTCGTGGCATCGCGGAAATGGATGGAAGAAAGGAAGGACAGAAGGGCCCCTGCACGTCATGTATACATACACAGATGGTGGGAAACGAAATCAATCAATACTTCCTCAACGCGTCGTAACGGCAGGCAGGTACGGATGCGCGTAAGGATGCGACTCCTCAACAACACTCCGCCATCGAAATGATATTCGTCACTAGGAGGAACAGTCGGCGTTTTCGTTCTTTTTAAGGTTGATGACGCGTCCGATCCCCCGAAAGCTTTCTTGGCGGACGAACGGAGTAAGAGATCTACGAGATTGTGCTTGCGGGGGGAGGTCCTGGCTTTGCGGCACCCAAACGCGACCATTGCTTTGCTATCAGATGGACGAGTCTTGAGGTCGCACCACTCCGCCACCGCCCTAGAGTAGAAAGACCTCCTTCGTTTCCCATCTTATCTCCGCTGTTACCAATACCTATCGCGCCGGTCCTTGATGCCACTCAATAAGAGGGGTTCAACGTCAGAGACGCTCTGCACTGTACGTTTCGTCTACTCTTTCTTGTATCATGGACATGCCGCATCACACAACGGTTCCGAGGACCCGGGCCCCTTGTGTCTCAGTTCACCAGACAAGCTTCAAGAAATGCCCACAATCACAAGTCGTGCTCCGAAATGTCGTCATGGTATTGATGCATCATTACTTATTACTTGTAGACTCCGAACCTAGTACAAACATCACCCATCCAAAGATCGTCCATCAATTCTGCTTCTCCACGTGTTCCTGTTCGGGTTTCTCGTCCGAATCGAGCATGATCGGTACATCAAAGGCGTCTACGTCCGTCGACGCGAATCTCCTTGCTGGCACACGGCGCGCAAAGAGCAGGTCGATCTCGGCAAATGTCCTACCGGAAGGCTTAGGCGGAAGAGTCAGTACTGAAACCGCCTGCAAGGCACTAGTGCTCACTTCTGGTACCCTAAAGTAGGTGTAGACAATGCAGAGGAAACAGCTTCCGCCCCAGAAGAAGCCCGCGTAATTTGACCAGTTCTGAGGAGGAGTGGTCAGGTGACGCCGAAGCCCATAAAAAGCTGACTCACCCAAGAGGACGGGTTCAGCATGTAGGGCGTGAGAACGGAGCAAACGATTCCGACGATACAATAGGCAGCTCGGCCCAGTGCTACCGTCTTGATCGCCAAGCCTCGCGTTGGCAGCTCGGCGACGAGCGAGTACGAGATGGTTCCAACAGTCAATCTGAATGAATGATGTCAATCCGCGGGTTTGATAGAGAAAAGGCAGGATGGGAACATACTGGTAGAACAACGCCCAAACCAACATCAGAGACCCCGTAGCGAGTGCCGCTTGATCCTTGTGCGCAGCGGGAACGAGTCCCAGGAAGCCGAGCACGAACAAGGTGATGCAAAGACCGATGAGACCCCAAAGATAGAGATTCCTTCGGCCGATCCCCAATGCCATCAGACCCCAAGCACCAAACACGCCAACCATGTTGATGCCGTACTGTCCCAAGGCGAAATCGTACGACTTGGACGACGCGAGACCGGCTTGTTCAAGGAAGTATGTCGAGTAGTTGGAGAACGAGTTTCCAGACAAGTTCTGGATCGCCCAGACCTATCAATCATTTCGCTTTAGCGCTCCTCTCTCGAATCACGTAGAATACGGGGAAGGGCATACCATGCAAACAATTTCCGTCCTTCTCAGATTGACACCTCGGAAACAATCAAAGTATGTCGTCCCGCTCTCGAGCTGGCTCTCCAATCTCGCGGTATGTCGCATCATGTCGACCGTCTCGGCCACGTCAAAGTCGGTTTCTCGGTCCAGCGATGTCAATCGCAAAAGCGATTTCTTGGCATCTTCGATTCGACCTTTTCGCACCAACCACCACGGAGACTCCGGAGCCAAGGCGACGCCAATGAACAGAGGCAAAGGCCACATCCACTGCAGTCCATAAGGGATTCGATACGCCCATTGATCCGTCCGGGGGAGCATGGCCTTGATGACTCCGATCCCAATCACCTGTCCGAGTCCCCAGCAGAAGTTGACATAGCAGGTCAAGTACCCCCGCAGAGCAACGGGGCAGACTTCCGAGGCGTAGGTGATGGTCACTGATGCAGCGTCAGTCAAGGGAAATCTAATCGCAGATCGTCCGAACGCACAGGTTTGGAAAACACCCCAGGGAATCCCGGCGAGGATCTCGGCAACCAAGAGGGTCTGGACGTTGGGGGCGGTGAAGAAGATGGCGATGAATCCCGTGATCGCTATCAGACACGCGAGAACCACTCTGCGGTATCCGAATCGCTCCGATGCCCACCCGTTGACTGCACAAGGATCAGTCGCGTGACCAGTCGCGAACGCTAAGACACTTACTGAGAAGGCCGATGATCTCGCCTACATTGGCGCCGTTCGAGAGACCCGCCTGCCATCGAGCCGGGACCTGGTAGGTGCCGTCCGCTAAGAGCACTCCGTATTTTTGGTTGAATTGGGGAAACGCGTCTATTGCCATTTTCCGCGATCAGTGTGGGACTGAAGCAGATACGAAGGACGACTTACAAAAGTTTCCGACCAGACACACATCGTACCCCTCCATAGCGATGCAGGTGGAGATCAAGACGCTCCAAAATACGGCTTTCGGGTAGAGACGTATGCCTTGCAGCAGGGTCATCTTGTGCTCCTTGTCTAGGCGGTACGAGTCAGCGCATCTTCGATCCAGCTCGGTCGGCTAGATCACGTACCCGAAGCACTTCTGGCATTGCTCGTGAGCTCGTTGACGCTCTTCGCGGTATTGGCGTGATGCGAGTCATCGAAATTAACCGGCGAACTCGATGGCGAGTATTCCTCGGTGTTCGACATGGTGGACACTCGGAATGCGTCTCAAAAGTCGATGGTAATAATTGCTCTCCACGGGGCACCTCTTATATGACCACTGGTGCGGGCTCGCGGCTTTGGATCCCGGACCGTGGACCGAGGGGGGGGACGTGTGGTCGGTATTCAGAGGATGGTCACGGGGGATCTGATTGATATCCATGCGGGGTAAGATAACGGCTTGCACGTGATGGCTGCGGAGGGTGCGTACCTGTGTCTGTAGACTTGGAACCCAACTTCTGCCGCTAGAAGGTATGCGATGGGGAGATGGGAGAGAGGTGATGGCCTACAAGGCGGGCGATGAGATTTCCGCTTCGCTCAGGGACGGTTTCGACGGCTTCCCGAAAAGGAGAACCGCGGCACGGAATTACTTCACGCGCTCCGTCCGCGGGTGGCACATTTTAAAGAGTGGCACTTCGTGGTCCGCAATGGAGTCTTGGCCGTCTTTGCGATGCTGCATGAACGATCCCATGGCCAGTCGTACTCAGAGAAGCTCGAGTCCTCCGAGAAAAGCCGACCGAGTGGAGACAACCTACGGGCAGACTCGAGTCGAGTCGTGGGCCACTGCTAGGAACCGGCCAGGAGTCGAACGTCTAGTATGTTCGGCGCGTAATAGCGAGGCATCTTTCAGATGCATCCTCGTTTATTGCAGCGGCTGGAGGACATCCCCAGGAGGTATAACGATCAGTCTTTTCAAGCTCTCTCACAGTAGCAATCAAGCTCATACGTCTAGCCTCGATAGCTGGACGTGTTAGACGCGACAACCTTTGTATTCAACGTCGCAGCAACGCCACGTCGATATCAATACCATGCTGGAGGATCCAATCAGGGCGATATTTTGATACAAGGTTAGAGATGATTGTAGATTGGGAAACGAGACACAAACAATGGCGGACGGATGATTTGCCAGCGCACTTCTGCTGGACACGAGACTAGGCTCCGTTTGAAAGAGCTAGCCTTCTTGTATGAACGGAGACTGTTTCCGCTCGGACTTTGGTCACACCGCAGAGCGCAATCTGGATATGACGTCCCTGCAACACGGCGTTCTCTAGTAGCCAGAATGCATACGTAGCCAGTCTGTATTTTCTACCAGAAGGGGATGTCTATGCGAATTCGGGTACACAATGCTCTCCAGGACCGTATGGCTGCAAAGAAACAGGATGTCAGCTGATATTCTGATTGACCAAATGCAGATATTGACCTTTGACGTCAGACTGTCAAGAGGAACAAGGTCATTGTCAGTAGAGATCAACGCCATCAGTACATCAGACTTACGAAGTCAGGCCGGCGGAATTCTGAGGCAACTTGCTGTTAGCCAATCACACCGGACAAAGCGAACCCAGACATACCTCGGAAGTGAATCTACCAGACTGGGGACCCGGTTTTGGCTTCTCACCTCTGGCCATGGCTTCCAGGATCTTGATTGTGGATTCTGGCGTAAGGTCCTCATAGAACTCGTCTCCGACCTGCATCACTGGATGTCTTCCGTCAACACGCGTTTCTCCCCCAATAACGTAAAACGCGGAAACGCACTGGGAGCATTGGAGCAAGCACCCAGACACTCGACCTCGATCAGGGTGAATTTCCCGTCTTTCGTGCTCTGTCCCGCATGGATACCGAGGTGGTTCTCGATCGTCTTCTGGATCACGGTCGATCCACATCCGCCCAGCTGACACGGCGTGGTAGTACACAGCTGAAGGAAGTTGGGCGCCACGGGTTCCCGGTTGTACATGGTGTAGAAAGTTGCAACCTAGTATTGCCCCATCAAGCTCAACATTCGATTACGGTGCTGTGCGGAACGGCGAACTCACCTCGTAGACCCTCATCTTGGGCATCTCCAGCAGCTTAGCAACGGCATTCATGACGCTGATACTCGTCCATCCTTTGTTCTGTCGCTGACCGAGGTCGAGGATCGGCATGACGGCGGCCTTCTTGTACTGGGCGGGATAGCGCGAGATGATCTCTTTGGCGATCTTGAGGTTGGCAGCATCGAACTCGAAGGGGATCTAGAGGGAGCCGTCAGGCCGGAGGTAGACATGAGGAGAATAAAGCATACAGAGGCATTGTTATAGTCTGTATCTCGGTGCTGGGAAATGTCAGCCTGAATCCAGTGCTGTGGACGGCTTGGACTCACAACAAATAGGGATTCCGACTTGCGAGAGCTGGTGCAGGTGAATGTTCTCCTGGCGACTGCACGGGACGTCGCAGGTCGAGCAGCAGCGAGGACGGAGCGGATGACAGACATGGCGGGGATGGGGAGGACGAGGTGGGTGTGATGAACGGCTAAATCGATGGAGGAGCTGATATCGCTGCACGATGGTTGGTCCGACACCTCGAGCTACGGGGCGATTGCATTTATTTGGCCGGTATTTGTTTTTTTATCCCGGTGGAGTGCGGCATTTACCGCATGAGCCCTCCTTGCCAAAATCGGTCCTTTCTTGATGAAAGTTTATAGCTGTGCTACATATTGTCGATGGAAAGAGCGGCGATCTAGATGCACCTGAGTGAAGATGATATCCTTATCCTTCTCGCCAAATCGCTGAAAGAGCTGCAAGCAGATGCTTAGTGGCAGAGCGCTTTGACATTGGGTGGATGCGGTGTTCAGAGAATAGTGAGGTCAAGATGTCGAAAGGTTCGTGAAGTAAGGCAGGGTCCGCGGCTCAACGGCTGTGGGAAGTAGCAAACTAGAAGCAGGTCAACGCGAACAGCAGGCCCATGCCTCTAGATCCCGGTTTCTTCGAAGATGCCCGTACAGCATGCCAGTTTGCGCCACCTGGAATGTCGCTTCTGGCTTCAGTGAATACGACTGGCGTACGAGGACGTCTTGATTTCACTCCAGCATGCCATGTCTCTCTCCACAGCTATAGCGTCCTGGCTGGGTGAAAGTTGCCATCCTCGTGGGATGAACGGGAAGAAACCGAACAAGGAATAATAAAGACCGAATTGCCTCCGCGTCTGAGCTTTGACGCGTTGAGATTTCATGACAGGCTTCTTCTACAGATTTCCGTCCTTCTATCCAGCTCTTCCTATCCTCAAAACAGAGCTCGAAATTTTAAGCAGAAGCTGCCGACTGTCATCTATCTGCCCTTTGGATAAATCGCCCGAAAACCACGAGAATGTCGAGCATAGAACTCATTAACCCCCGTGCGGAGAGTATCCGTCGGGGCCAGGCTCTGCAGGTCAACACTGTAAGCTGAGGTCAAGCACGTATATGCTAGACGGCCAGCTTACGCAGATTCTTGTAGGCCGGAGCAGTAGGTCTAGCCAATGTGGTCAAGTCAAATCTGGGTGGGTAGATCCAGGTAAATACTGGAGACTTTTGCTCACATATCGTTATAGGGCCAAGGGGGACAATAAAGATGCTTGTGGATGGTTCAGGACAGATCAAGATGACCAAGGTGAGCTAGCAGCTCCTTCGATCGTCGGAGGACTGAAGCTCGTGATGCAGGATGGAAAGGTTTTATTATCGGAGATGCAGATTCAAGTAAGTGAACGAGGTCGGACCCTGAGGCGAGACGGGTGCTGATGGGAGCTCTGCTGCAGAACCCTACGGCAGCTATGATCGCTCGAACCGCTGTGGCTCAGGACGAGCAGGTCGGAGACGGAACGACATCGGTCGTCTTACTGGTCGGAGAGCTCTTGAAGCAGGCGGACAGGTATATCTCTGAAGGGGTTCACCCGAGAGTTATCGGGGAAGGTTTCGATTTGGCCAAGAAGGAGGCTTTGTCGGTGAGTAACCTATTCCCTCGGTTCAGGTCAAGCTGATGTTATTCGCAGTTCTTGGATTCGTTCAAGCAAATCCCTACTCTCGACCGAGCCACCCTCATCTCCGTCGCCCACACCTCTTTGTCAACCAAACTCCACGCTCGACTTGCGACCAAGCTCTCAGCCGACGTGGTCGACGCCGTCCTCGCTATCCAGCCTCCAGTCCCCTCCGCCGACGCCACCGGTGTCGATGCGCATCGTGAACCTATCGATCTGCACATGATTGAAATCATGAAGATGCAACATAAGACGGATACCGACACGCAATTGATCCGAGGTCTGGTCATGGACCACGGAGCGCGACATCCCGACATGGCGAAACGAGTGGAGAACGCCTTCATTTTGACGCTGAATGTATCGCTAGAATACGAAAAGACGTAAGCAACGGTCTTCATATTGCAGGAGCCTCGAGCTGATGTCGTCCTCACAGCGAGGTCAATTCCGGATTCTTCTACTCCTCGGCCGAGCAGAGAGAGAAGCTTGTGGAATCAGAGAGGAGATTCGTCGACGCCAAACTGAAAAAGATTGTCGAGTTGAAGAACCTCGTTTGCGATCAGGCAGTCGGATCAGGAGAAAAGCCGAAGGGCTTCGTCCTCATCAACCAGAAAGGTATCGACCCAATGAGTTTGGATGTTTTGGTCAAGAACGGAATCTTTGCCTTGCGAAGAGCCAAGCGAAGAAACATGGAGAGGTGAGATATATTTCGTCATCTCGCGACAGAAACTGATACGAGACTCAGGTTGCAATTCGCCTGTGGTGGTATTGCGCAAAACTCTGTGGACGACCTTACGCCTGATGTTCTTGGTTGGGCTGGTTTGGTCTATGAGCACACGCTCGGCGAGGAAAAGTACACTTTCGTCGAGGATGTCAAGGAGCCCAAGTCGGTGACCATGCTCATCAAAGGTGAGCCATGTTGTCTTCACTTGGAGACTGTACTGATAGGTGCCTTCAACAGGACCGAACGCTCACACAATGGCGCAAATCGGCGATGCCCTCCGAGACGGTTTCCGATCTGTCAAGAATGCGGTAGAAGATCACTGCGTCATCCCGGGTGCCGGAGCGTTCGAAGTCGCGTGTTCAGCCCACCTGCAAACGGCGCTCAAATCGACAAAGGGACGAACAAAGCTCGGTGTCCTTGCGTTCGCCGAGGCGATGTTGATCATCCCAAAGACGTTGGCGGCGAACGGCGGCTTCGACGTTCAAGACGCGATTGTCGGCCTGCAGCAGGAACAGGAGGAGACGGATGACCCCGTAGGACTGGACCTGAAGTCAGGCGAACCAATGAACCCGATTACGGAAGGTGTCTGGGACAACTACAGGGTGAAGAGGCAGATGCTACATTCTTGGTAGGTGTCTCTTTGCATCCGTAGGAGACAAAAACTGAGTCTCATTATGTTCAGTTCCGTCATCGCCGTTAACCTCTTGGGTACCGATGAGATCCTCAGAGCGGGTCGATCATCGTTAGTCCACTTGTCATTGGCTAAAAACTGCCCACTGATCGCTTGACAACAGGTTGAAACCCGACGGCCAGGGTCAGTAGGAAATGAAATAGAAGTTAGGTATCCCACGACGTGTCCAAGCTGTATGCATATCACTGGAAACAACGATGGTCGTCAAGAGACGTCCCGCTCGCACGTGTCCTTCGGTTGGTTATTTCTCAAGTATTGGAGATGCTTGGCAGGTGCGGCTGTCAAGTGCAACCAGGCCAGTACATGAGGCCCGACTGCCCCATCTTCATCCAAGAACCGCACAACTGTAACAGACATCCATCCCATTGTTCAACCATTTGCATTCGAGAGATTTGGTTCCGCTCTACGATAGCCGGACTGATTCTCCCCGATCATCATGGCAACCCATCCCACATCTTGGTCGTATACCCAAACACAGGCCACTCCACTATCCCAATCGTCTAGGTTCAACAGACCACCGCATCTGCGAAGACACTCTTCGTATCTCAAAAAGCTGGATCTGGATGCCAAAGTCGAACGAGAGGTGCGTCGCCGAGGGCCGAATTGTAGCTCAGAAATCAGAGCAACGTGCTGATGTATCGCTAGACGTTTGGCCTGACCGATTTTCAAGTTTCGACTTCTCCTTACGAAGACGATCTGTTAATTCACCTCGACACGCCAACGGACACCATGTCGTTCCCGCCTTCGCCTTCCACACCTAACGGTCATGCGTCTGGCAAAACCCCGACTCCGGTACCAGCGCCGCCCCTCGGCATCCCCACTACGAATCGCATGAGGAATCCTGTCCCGCCGTCTCCGCTGTCAAGAGTGCAGGCTCCAACCGGTGCGGCCGCGATACCATCTCCATCATCGCATCATCTGCAAGCTCGGAGTGCTTCCCAGCCGGCCGCGCAACAGTCGCCGTGTTTCATCCACTCGCATCTGGACCGACACGGCAGTCTGCAGGACTGGCTGAGGAATAAGGGCAACAACCCGACAGCAAAAGCACACCCGCATCCGCATTCGCATCCACACAATCACGCTCATGTGGTCTCGGCTCATCCCCAGCAAGCCCACATCCCTTCGCATCACAAACCATCGACGTCGGCGAAACAGGGGCTAAGATCGCCAGCGACCAGTACGAGTGGCTACGAGTCGGATCGCTCGAGTGTCGGAGGGAACGGGAGCAGAGCGGCCAGCGGGGAGGTAGATGGCGAGTCGGAGGAGGAGGATACGGGGAGCTTGACGAGACAGCTGGCAGAGACGGCCCAGGGCGTGAGGGAGATGAGCAAAGAGCTAGGTGAGTCGCTTGGTCGCTCTCGAGTCCGACTGTTGAGTCCCACTGACCAAACCTTACGCCACCAGGACGAACCCGCGTCAAGTCAAAGATCCACCACGTCCTGATAGTCACCAAAGCGCGAGACAACCGACTCATCCAACTCACTCGGGAATTGGCGATCTACCTCATGGAGAAGAAACCGGCATCTTCCTCGGAGAGACCAGACATAGACGGCAGGAACGAGCAGAGAGGGATGGTAGTGTGAGCGGATCTCCACAAGCATGTGGGCTCGACACTAACATTCTCGGCAGATACGTGGATGCGCAGCTTCGGACGTCGAAGCGGTTCGATGCGGCCGGAATCCAAAGGGACTATCCGCATCTTTTCCAGCCGTTGATCAGACGACGGTCCTCGTCGTCAGCTTCGGTCAATACTCTATCGGCTTTCTCGTCGACCGTCAGCATGAACGACATTTCGAGAAAGCCCAAAGATGAGGGGCAACTGCGGTTCTGGACGAGCGAGATGTGTTCCAATTCGCCGAATCTTTTTGATTTCGTTGTAACTGTGAGTGCAGACTAGACTTGTGTGGCAGGACGGCTGACATAGAATTCAGCTCGGCGGCGATGGGACCGTCTTGTTCACGTCTTGGCTCTTGTAAGCTATCTCTGTCCTGATAGTTCACGCACTATCAGCTCATGTCTCGAAGCCAAAAGATCGTGCCGCCCGTCTTGCCATTCGCCCTGGGCTCGCTCGGCTTCTTGACCAATTTTGATTTCGCGAACTACAAGCAACACATGGACAAGGTGATCGACGACGGAATTCGAGTCAACCTGCGAATGCGATTTACTTGTACGGTCTACCGAGCCGTCACCCCGGACGACGCGAAGATCGCGAGTGGCAAGTGCGCCAAGAAACGGAAAGCCATCAAACGCGCCGGAGGGGAAATCTTGATGAGCCAGGTGGATAACCGTGGTTGGGAGGAGTTGGAGGGCCAGAGTGCCAACCCCAATATCCCGCCTGAGGGGACAAAAGACAAGGAGATCATGTGTTTCTCGACCCGTCCGGTGGAGCAGTTCGAGGTCTTGAACGACTTGGTCGTCGATCGGGGACCTAGTCCATATGTTAGTCTGTTGGAGGTCTTCGGTGAGTCTTCTACGCCGGATTATGGAGGAATGGATGCTGATACAACAGTCCAGGGGACGAGCACCACTTGACCACCGTACAAGCGGATGGGTTGACAGTCTCCACGCCGACTGGCTCCACGGCGTACTCGTTGTCCGCAGGAGGATCGCTAGTCCATCCCGGTATCCCGGCACTCCTCATCACACCCATCTGTCCGCACACGCTGTCCTTCCGACCGATGTTGCTGCCGGACAGCATGGAACTGCGGATCTGTGTTCCATACAATTCGAGAAGCACGGCATGGGCCTCGTTCGATGGGCGAGGACGAGTAGAGCTAAAGCGTGAGTCCTTTAGTGTTCCGAGAGAGGCTATGCTGACCCTCAGTAGAGGGCGACCATATCAAGGTCACGGCGTCAAAGTATCCCTTCCCGACGGTATGCGCAGAGAAACAGTCGACCGATTGGTTCAACTCGATCTCGCGAACATTGCGATGGAACGAAAGGGAGAAGCAGAAATCGTTCGTAGTCATTGAAGAGGACCACGAGCCTGCAAGCAAGTCCAAACAGAGGAAATCAATTGCAAAGGAGACTGGCGATACGAAGACTTCTGGTTCCCCGCTGGAAAGTGAACAGGATGGGGCGGGCACGAAGAAGGAGGACGACGCGGACGAGGACGAGGACGAAGAAGACGACGAAGAAGAGGAAGAAGATTTCGATATTGACGAGTACGTGGTCCTTTTTCTGAGGGAATGCACGGGACTGATGGTTTTTGATCAATCAGCAAATCCGGAGGCGACCAGACCCCCTCATCTCCATCGCCGCCGACCGATAACAAAGTCCCCGTCAACAAACTCCATTCCATGTTGGACTCGCACAAGTCGAAATCCGGTGTGGACTCGCCGGACCGGTTCATCTTGGGGTACGAAGCGCCTCCTAAGCTGTCGCAGCGGCACTTGGTCGAAGCGCTGAATGCTGCCGAGATCAAGGAGAGGGAGAACGAAGAGGGGCAACGGGATTACATCAACTCGGATCCATCGGCGCTCCGAGTCTCGGGCAACCAGATGCCGCAGGGGCGAAGTCTCGCTCCGGCGCACTCGCCATCAGTGGAGGACCCGAACAAAGAGTTGAAGACGCCAAGACCGCATCATACGCATGCCTCGGGTTCCAAAGCGCGATCCGAAACGAATTTCAAGGCTTTTGCATTCTTTGGCCAAGTGAGCTTTCGTTTCGTCTTCTAGTCTGCTGGGTATCCGGGCTGATGATGCCGGTACAGGATGACTCCGCTTCAGACATGAGTGATGAACCATCAGAATGAAGAAAAAGGTGTGCTCTTGCCTGGCCCAACCATGTGCATGAGATGTATTTGTGTACTGCTGTCTGCCTAAACGATCGCCATCACCCCTACATTCCGCTCACGGCGCCACGTACAGCCCTCCGGATAGCCGGTACGAGGCGGGGACCGCCGGGCGGAATATCCCGTTCGCGGAGGCGGCTATCTGATTGTAGTTACAAACTGATCACTTTGTGTGGTGGGTCATGCGCCCTCTCCACGACGGACAGAAGCAGCATGACGCCGAGCGCGGATCGTGGTTGTGAGACCCGTGGTAGAGAGGGACGGGATGCTTCTTATATCACTCGCCGTCTTGACTCGTCCCATTTTCGCTTCCTCCATTTACAGACGCCATGCACGCACCCGAAGTGAGCGAAGCCCTCAAGCAGCGAGCTGCCCAGCTCGACTCCATCTCCGACGCCGTGGACGATGTCAATATTCTCAAGGGATTCGACGACCAGTCGACGTTCGACGCTGCAAAAGACAAGGCCGGGTTCAGGCAGTACGACGAGGCATGCGATCGCGTCAAGGGGTTTTACGCTGTAGGTCGTCTCTGCCGCCGTGATTGGGGGTGTGACAAGTCGCTGACTTTCCACCTTCACCTTTCCATTTCCCCCCTCGCAGGAACAACACGCCAAGCAGACGCTCGCGTACAACCTGCGTATACGGGAGCAGTTCAGCCAGTCGGTCCGGGCGCGGATGTCGGTCTGGGAGGCGATGGAGATGCTGAACGAGCTCGTGGACGAGTCGGACCCCGATACATCGGTCGGGCAGATCGAGCACCTGCTCCAGACGGCCGAGGCGATCCGGCGCGACGGCAAGCCCGAGTGGATGCAGCTCACGGGGCTCGTGCATGATCTCGGGAAGCTGCTCTGCTTTTTCGGGGCAGAGGGCCAGTGGGACGTCGTCGGCGACACGTTTGTCGTCGGCTGCAGGTACAGCGACAAGATCATCTACGCCGACACCTGTGGGTTTGAAGCCATCAGGCCATCTTTCGCTCCAGTCGACGGTCGGCGTTGTACTGATCCTGGATACTGCGTAGTCGCCGCCAACCCGGACTCGAGGGACGAGAAGCTGCAGACCGAGAACGGGATCTACGAGCCCGGCTGCGGACTCGATAACGTGCTCCTCTCGTGGGGCCACGACGAGTACTTGTACAATATCTGCAAGAAGCAGTCCACACGTGAGTCTCCCCGTCTCACTCCTCGTCCATCAACCCCAGGACTAAGAAACCCGATCGTCAGTCCCGGCAGAAGCCCTCTCCATGATCCGCTACCACTCTTTCTACCCGTGGCACCGCGAGAACGCATACCAGCACCTCATGGACGAGAACGACAAGGTTCAGCTCCGCGCGGTCAGAGCCTTCAATCGTGAGTGCCCACAGCGGTGACGGTAGAGAGACTGATCGGACAACATCGATAGCATACGACCTGTACTCCAAGTCGGACGAACCGCCCTCCGCCGAGAAACTGAAGCCCTACTATCTCGGCCTGATCGAAAAGTATTTCCCGGCAGTCGTTGAGTGGTAGACGAGCCGAGTGTAGAGTGTATAGATGCCAATGTAGCCAGTACAAGCATGGACTTTGCGACCGCTTAGCAGCAGTCAGACATCGGTGCGACCGTGCAGTTACTTGGGATACGGGGTGTGTCGTTCGAATAACTTGTACGACGAGAAGTCGCCTTGCGCCTGAACAGCCCAGGCGGCTACGCAAGACTCGCATACTGCTCAAGTTGACGAATGACCAGATTGCTCCTTCATACTTCATTCATTTCGTATTCCTCGCTGTTCGTCTCGTCTCGCCTTCTTCGTTACCCGTGATGGGATGGACCACCTAGTATTGGTTGTAACCACCACCACCTCCACCTCCCTGGTACTGTCCCTGGAATTGTTGGTCACCACCTCCTTGGTATCCACCACCTCCTTGGTATCCACCACCGCCCTGGTAGCCACCACCGCCCTGGTAGCCGCCACCACCACCACCCTCAAAGTCCCCACCTCGGTTTCCGAACTGACCACTCTGATCCAGTGCCTGGACGGCCTGCGACTGGGCGTGTCTCTTGGCTGCAGACAAAAGGCGATCAGCATGAAATATGTTTTCAGACACGGGGGAAACACTCACCCTCGACTCGGTCGTACTCGTTCAGGCCCTTGGTCTCGAACAATCGGTCGACCTCGGCAGCAGCGAAACCAGCGACCATCTCTTTGGCGAGAGCGTGCTAGAGCAGGTCAGCAAGAGTCGATCAAGGCAGACGACGCGACTCACGGACTGGGGCTGTCCGTTCTGCTGGCAGTGCTGCTCGTACGCTCGCATGGCCTCAAACCCGGCGGCTCCGCTATGAAGCCGTCAGTTCGTCTGAGCGCACGGTAAAAGACGAGACCGTACCCGATGAGCTCGTGCGAGAATTTCGCCTGGTGGTCGGGGTTGGCGTTGCTTTTTTAGGAGAGATCAGCGGGAGTAGAGGGAGTCGACCACGAAGCGCGCTCACTAGACTTGGTCACGGCCTGAAGAGTCGTTGCCGAAGAAATCAAAGAGACCTGCGGGCGGGTGTCAGTATTCGTCGACGTGGAGGGGCGGTAAGATGAAGATGAAGATTCAGAGCGCAAAGGGCAGCCGAAGGGGAATGCAGAGCGCGCAAAGGGCAGACGAAGGGGAATGAAGAAGTAGACTCAGGATGCTCACCCATTGTGCTTTTGTGAGTGAGTGGTAGGGGTTATGTGTATGTGAGGTGAGAATGGAAAGACAAAGAACGATTGGTTGAGGATTATACGGCTATATACCCCTCCCTCCTGGCCGAGTCTCCCACGATGTTCCGCTGTAAACCCATGGCGTCATACCCCTGGAATCCCAAGGGGATGTGCACCGCTTCCTTCCGCATGTCACTCATCGACACAGCAAGCAATAGAGGAGAGTCGATAGAGAAGGGGACACGTTTCATCTCACTCCACTGTCGTTCTTTCTCTTTGTCTCCAGTCCGTATGCTGGCCTTTTTTTGTTCTAGACAGACGGCTTTGCAGTCGGCGCGTCGAAGAGATGGCGGAATGCGAGGTCCCAAAATAGATTCGCTTCCAACGGGAAAAGACATCGCGCACGTGGCTGATTTTCGAATATATTTGTGGCATGATTAACCGACACCGAGATTGACATGTGTGCGATGTCGGACTTTATGAGGACCTCTGCTCGCTGACAGATAACCTATCATTGCCATCCATCACTGCTTCCATCCTAGAATACATTGTGTCGACCGAACAATCTCAATGAGTGATCCCTCTTGTGCCAGCGTCTGTTACAACTCTCTTTGAACGACGAGCGGCACAGTCAAATAGACCGACGCCTGTGAAAAATACTCTTGGAACGTGCACTGGAGCAGAAAGCCTAGTATCATACGGACTCGGAGGTACAGCCATCTTCCCGCTTCCCATTCCGCTTCAGATGTAGTCATCTCGCGACCAAGGTAAATCCGAGCCATGGTACCAGAAGGAGGCAAGCCTGTCTTGAATGTGGCCGAGACGTCCATGTCTGACCTCACGATCAGATTCCCCACATCGGACGCAATGGACAAGCTCGTCGAAAGCCTTAGCCGAGCTCATCGAAAGCCGTAACGGAGCTCATCGACGGGCATAGTTGATGATGAGCGTGTCGTAACCTGGAGATAAGCGATATCGTTCCATATACCGGTACAGCTGCGTTGTGTCAGCAAGGAACAAGTGTATCGACGTCGAAACCTACACTGGCATCCCAAACCCGTCATTGGAACACCCATCCCTCGCCCCATCCTCCGTCAGATCCTCCCAAGGTGTAACCTCCGATCCCGCCGACTCCGACCCAGATGGACTGCATCCAGTTCCGCAGTTTCCCAGGCATCGTCGCAGGATGGTAGATGGGCACGTATTCCGAGAGTAAAAAGTAGATGCCTCCCGCTAGCAGACCGACTGAGTAGCCCACAATAATCTGATATTGCGAGTGGTAATGGAGGTGATACCTGTGGTCGGTCAGCGATCCAAGCTTCACTTCTTTCTCGTGCCAAAAAAAAGAGGAGCCCTCACCCACCTAGAGTACGAGACCAACAGAGACCACACCCCCAGCCCAGCGAGATATATCCTCGTCCGCCATAATCTTACAGCTCGGACTTGCGAACTCTTCCCGACATCCTGATATCGCTTATCCATGGTGAGGACAAAGCCTATCCCCCATGCAAAGAGGAATCCGGCAAACTGCGAATGCGAGCTCGGCATCCCATAGCCATCCCCGACCTCGCCAAAGCCCATGAACGGGCGTTCCGCCCGCCAGACCCTCTTCAGGACAAGGTTCAGAACCTCATTAGCGAGCTGACCCAATAGGAGGAACAGTATGGTGATGCGGCGCGTGGCGATCAGGAGGGTGGCGTACGAAACAAAGAGGAATATCGGCGAAAGGGAAAGGAGGGAGAGGGGGATAGAGAGTGGGTGCGTCGGGTCGTAGAGAATATGGGTGAGGGAGAATGACTTGAGCGGCGGGAGTGGAGATGGATCGAGTACGCCCATGATGAGCGTGAGGTTGACGAGTCAAGGTGGGAGCGTGTCACCGTCTGTATTGATTGTCGAGCTCTGTCCGTCATTGACCTCTCAGGGAATCAGCACGTGCTCTTAGCGTGGCGTCCTACAGCTTATTACGTGTACTGCCGTATCACACAAGACGCCAAATTTCTCGGCGAAACTCGGCGTTTTCTTTTGCTGGCCTGCTGGCGTCCGCGCCTTGAATTTCTCTGTTTCCACCTCGTCTCCTTATCCTCAAGAGTACTCGTTCAAAATGGTAGGTTTTGCTTGCTGTTGAACCGGTGATCGTTGTATGCTGATGGCCTCTGTAGACAAAGGTGTGTTTGATGGTCGCAACCAGCCCGGTCTCTCTGGCGCACAAGCTGACGGAAGGTTGAATCTTTTTTCCCTGGTCGCTTCGTTGTTCCTAGGGTACCCCATCTTTGTAAGTCGCCCCCGTGTCCACCGTCGTCGAGACACCAATGCTTACATATCTTCGGTGTGCAGCGGTAAAAGGCACTCCAAGTCGCACACTCTGTGCCGACGATGTGGACAGAGATCGTTCCATCTCCAAAAGAAAAGTGAGGGACGGGTGGAATAGGACGGCAGGAGGAAGAGCGGGAGTACTGACGGATGGACCTTCCCACCAGCCTGCGCCCAGTGTGGTTTCCCCGCCGCTAAGCTGAGATCCTACAACTGGGGTCTCAAGGCCAAGCGAAGAAAGACCACGTGAGTGTAGATTTATCGTTCTTGGCAGGACATCGCTGATCGCCTCCCTCTCCCCGCAGCGGTACCGGACGAATGTCGCACCTCAAAGACGTCAACCGACGATTCAAGAACGGCTTCAGAGAGGGTGTCGTCGCCAAGAAGGCCAAGGCTACTACTGCTTAGATCTAGGTGATGGGATGTAACGAGTAGCCGTCATGTTGTGCTGTGATTGTGGAACCAAGCGGGGCGATATTGAGTACGCGGGGACTGGGCACGGGTACCCGACAAAGCGGACGAAGCGGAAATCGGCCATGGTGAGAACTGGTTTAGTATATCAAGGGGAGGATCCCGCGAACACTATCGCCTCGGAACACTATTGTCTTTGACAAGTGGCTAACAAGATCAAGGCAGGATGCTTCGAGCTCAATATTGCCTGGGGGTTCGACCAAACTCTTCGGTAATAAGAGCGGAACGGTAGATCCTTTGATCCAGTCATTTGTGACGGGTTTCTATCTTTAAATCGATGTGGTATATGTGCTATGGCGCAATGCACAAAAGGAAGGAATGGCACTGAAAGGAGGTCAATCTGACGCCCAAAAAAGCTCATAGGGTGACGGCGTCGGCCCGGACGTTCTCCAATCGACATCACCCCTCTTCCGCATCCAACACCAAACGTCAATCAATCATTCACATTCACGACACAAGCTGAGAACTTCGAAAACACATGTTAAGACACCACCATGGATAAGGGAGCATCCGACATGTCGAGTCAGTTTCCGCTTTGCGCCTTTTATCTAAGTCGCATTTACGCTCGCGAAAGTGATCCTGCGGCTAGCAAACGAGCAGTCACAAAACAGGTCGAAAAGTGGGAGAAGAGCGATGACCCCTCGGTCGCTCAGCACGCGGTCAATGCTCGAACTTACCAGGCGGTTCACCTGAAGCTGATCAAGGCGTCAGGCGGGAGAGAGATAAAGGGATCACTTGCCTCTACCGGAGATGGAAAGAATGATAAGTGGATGAAGGACTTACTAGCTCTCTCCAAAGCCACGAATAATGGGTCGTCGATTTTCAAACCCAAAGATATCGAAAATACTTGGTTGTCCGCCGACCTCGGCGGACACGCAGAGACAACCATCCCAAGCAAGGGAGCCCTTTCCGGTGGCGCTTCTGAATCAGCCGGGTCGTCCTCTATGCGGGGAAGGTCGGCCAATGGGAATTCTGTCGGGCGGCTCAGCCGGGACAAGGAACGCCCCACCAAGTCATGACTCGATCTCTGGAGGGAATGACGATGGGAAGGTGTGCGTTACTGTAGACGATGAAATGAATGTGAGAGAGATGGTGGGAGTTTCTTGGTCTGACCAAAGAAACTTTAAGCCCCAGAAAATATTCTGACTCCATCATCAGAGAAGGTCGTCCGTCGTCGAGGTATATACTCCTTTTGTGTCATTCCAGAATTATGCCTCAAGTCCTAATCTGCATTCATCTATCGGACCCTGACACCATTCTGTACCCTCGGTCCCCAGCTGATAGCGACAATGAGGTCACGCGTGCCAAGCGAGGGAAAGAAGGACAGGAGAGAGATCATCGGGAAATAAGACACATTGACCATCAGCGCTTTGTTTCGTTCAAAAGAGTCTCCCAACGTACCCGCGAATCTTTTTCGGTGGCGTAGGAGGTGTGATGAATGTCGATGGCAGGTTCCCTAGCGAGTACTTGTTGAAGGCCCAAAGCTGTCGTCCGTCATGTCAGCCGCAAGTCCCTCTTGGAAGATTCCGAACATTCACATACGATATACCTATATCGTCGGATCAGCCATCATGTCGACCAACAATCACGCTTGCTAGACCAGAGACGTACCTTCGGTCTTTGATCCCGAGACCAGCATCCTTCAATCCCTCTCCACCCTTCTTCCAGAGCTCGTTCAGACCGTCCCAGCTCTCTACATTGGACGCAAGCTTTTTCTCGGCATTGCGACCGATCTTTGAGAGCAAGTCGATAGGCAGTGGTGTTTCGGCTGTACTCGTCATTGTCAACGTCTTGATCACGGCATGGCCCCATACGGCGAAGGATGGGCGAGTGTGCTCTGGAAAGATGAGAAACGCACAAGTAGGCAGAAGAGAAGCTTTCGAGACTCTGGGAGTGGAGGAAATATTGCGAACGGACCGGAGAGGGAGGAGGATCTTGGAGGTCGAGGGTCTGAGGGAGAGCATCATTTTGGAGGAGATGTGAAGCGTATGCTAGCCAAGCAAGTTGAGGGAGCTCGGAAAGTAAAGACAAATGCTTCCGCTCTCGATTGTCATTAGTCAGCCCGCTGACTTCGTTGAACTCCGAAATGCACAAGCAGTACTAGTGTTGGTCACCTCTGAACTCATTCATGCGTCTATACACCCAGCATGTCGCGTCCGATCGTTCGTAAGCCTCGTCCAGCACCGAACGGATCAGCGTCGACTTCACGCAAGCCCCAGACAACAGGAGGGGGGAGAGTCGGGACGAATGCGCGAGGAACCGAGACAGATGGGTATCTATATGTCGCTGGCGTGAGGGATGCCAGTAAACGAGTCACAGAGTTCAGAGTGAGTTCTTTCCACAAGCACCGTTAAGATGATGATTGAATGTGACCGACAGACCGATGGAGATGTCTGCCCGGTATGTCACACCGACAGGCAATTCAACAAGAATCTACGACTGCTCGTCTCGCCGTGCTATCATAAGATGTAGGTCTGTTGGATGCCTGAAAGGGAAGGCGTGAAATTGATGAGTGTGACGCGATAGGTGCGAGAGCTGCATCGACCGACTATTCACTCTGGGCCCAGAACCGTGTCCGCAATGTGGGCGCATTCTGCGTAAAGTGAATTTCGCCCACCAGACGTTCGAGGACCTGAAGGTCGAGAAGGAGGTAGCCGTGCGGCGGAGGATGGCAGACAAGTGAGTCACCCTTTGGCGTCTCGCCAAGGCAGGACTGCCGTTTATCAATCGATCGCAGTTTCAACAAGCGAAGAGAGGATTTCGAAACGGATCGCCAACACGACGACTACCTGGAAGAAGTGGAAGATCTCAGCAAGTCGTGCTCGCCCTTACAATGTAAAACCGGATGAGCTGACGATGTGTCCTAGCCTTCAATCTGTTGAACGATATAGACCTCCCGGCGACCGAAGCGCGCATCGCTGAATTCGCTCGAGAGAACAAGGACCTGATCGCGTCGAACCTCGAGAAGTCAGCGATGGAGATGATGAGCCAGAGAGAGCGAGACGAGATTGATAAACGAGCAAGGGAAGAGCGCCGGCAGATGGTCGAGGACGCTGAGAGGATAGAGAAGGAAGAGGAGGAGCGGGTAAAGCGGGAAGTCTTGCAGGCGTTGGTGAGTCACCTGAGTCCAGCATTCGACATCGTTACTGAGAGGCTTTATGAAGGCGCAAGACTCGAAGAAGACTGCGGACGAGATCGTTGCCCGTGCCAGTCTGGCGAAAGCTGCGAGAGTCGCGGCGCTCGCTACAGCAGTCCCGCCCTCTTTGATGGCGTTGTACAATGCCCTCCCTGCCTCGTCAACGGCAGACGAAGCGATCCATACTCCCCTCTCGCCTTCGTACACCGGTCCCTTCGTGCCGATCCCGTACTCTGATCCCGATCAGGGGAAATGGTACGAGCTCAAGGAGGATTACGTCGATGGACGGGCGAATGTGCTTTGGGTGAAGGACGACAAGGAAGGTAAAGTGAGGGGGGGCGCATGGGATATCAGCGAGTTCTGGGAGGGAGAGTTGAGGCGAGCGACTGAGGGCTTGGGTATCGAGCCGCTGTAATGCTGAAGGGCGTGTACGGGGGAGCATTGTTCTGGTGGTTTCGGTGGCATCCGTGTATGTATGCATCTAGCATTCATTATTTTCAACAAGGTCGATCTATGGCGGCACTGTCCGAGAGATACACGAAACATCGATGAAGGATGTGTCTTGCGCGTCCGGAAATGGTCTGGCGGTGTACTCCTTTACCTGCCGGTACCAGGACCGCTCTCAGCGGGACACAAGGGCATATCATAGTATGCAGATAGAATAGATGAGATACTGACCCTTGAGCTCCCAACCCAACAACACTGCCTTCCGCGACGAAACTATCGACCGACCAGCGGTGGTTCCTTCCCTTCTACCCTCCTCAACCGCTCACGCCCGTACTCCGCCACTCGACCAATTCTTCTTTCTCCAGCTCCCAGTCTGGCTAGATAACAGCCCCGGTCTGGTGGGGGACGTCGGCTGAGACGATGCTAAACTACTCGCACAGGGCACAATGCCGAAATCGGAAGCCGATCTTTCGCCCAGTCCAAGGTGTCGTTCGTTCCACGTTGAGACACTGGCCTCTGACCGCAAGACCCTCCCGCAGTGGCTGCTGATGCATAGGATCATGCCATTCTCGTCCCGTGCGGCGTCCAGTCTGCCTGACGACATGGAGCGGGTGATGATGGGGCGCTGCCGCGTCAGAGGGAGTGAAGCGACGGAGTGGTTGAAGCTGTTGATCGGAGTCGGGGTCGTCGCCGAGACGGGCGATTTGGGTTTGGAGCATAGCCAGACACCGGCGCTGCTGGTAAGTGTGGAGCTAGCGGGAGGATGGGTTTGAGCGGGAGCCGGTCGGTCTTCGTCAACCTCGCAGAGCTCCGTCAAGAACGAGTTGGTTCGTGGGAGGTGGGGCGAGCGCATGGCGAATGAGTTTGGCGGGGTGGAGATCGACAGACTGGGTCGTTGCGGGTAGGATGAAGGCGGTGAGACCGAGCCTGCGGTCATGGTCTTGACCTTGTGGCTGGGGATCGGGGAAAAGTTATCCTCGTAGGCTTTTTCTCGCTCTGGCTCCTCGTTGGCTTTGATGTCTTCCAGCATGGCACTCCCTTCGTCAACCCCCACCAAGGTCGCGGCATCAGAGTTCCGGTGCGGATCGGGAGAGTCTCGTACTTGGTTGCTGACGGTTTCTTGGTCCGACGAGGAGACCCTATGTCTACTGTTTGCCGGGGCCGCTGAGTTGGCGCTTGCCAGAGGGAGCAAAGGAAGAGTTGAGCTTCGGTTGGCGAACGGTCTCTTCAGTTTCGCTCCTGGTTTGGAGGTCGGGGTATTTTCGGAGGACATCGGAGGGGTAGACGCCCATCGAGGCATTCTGAGCTTGGGAGGAGAAGGCAGAAGCGAAAAGAGCGCTTGGGGAGAAGTGGTCAGGGCGCCAAGCGATGCTCGTCGTTTTGGGGAATGGGCAGCTGGTGGTCTGGAGCTCGTCGTCAGTCATGCATTTTGGAGGAAAGCCCAGCATGACTCACGGTCGTTCTGCAGACGAAGGGGTCTCGATAAACTCGCAATCCTGCTCGAATGCGACAGCGAAGGATTGTCTTCTGATTTTCGGTGCTCTGACAAGCAGAGACATCCGGTGTGCTTGTCGTAAGGGAGGTATAAGGTGGATAAGGTATCGGTGCTTGTTGCAAGGGGGAAAGGGGTCCTGCCGCCGGGAGGTTCTACTTATACCAATTTTGTGATGGTACCCCTCGTTTGCTCTGTTGGGGACCAACAGACAGATAGTCATCTATAGCGTGCTTTTGCCTCGAGGCTCTTGATGGAGCTACGGTGGGCATTGCGTGGGTAAGCTCAGATCAACTTGCCGAAGGATGGGCGATCCAAGCTCTGGTCCACAGGCCCAAAGGAGTTCCGAAACACAACATAGACACGAGGTGGGTTCCAGCCAGCGGCTGATGCTCGAAGACGAGTACTTCCGCATACCGTTATTGCTAGCGCATGCATGGGGACAGCGGACGTAATTAGCGGATCATTGGGGGTGGGGAATGTGGTTATTAGAAGCGTAAAACATCTCTGAATCGAAATCATCACGCCGCCGGATGATTCAGCTCGGGCGTCAAAGTGTGGCGCGGAGTGATACTGTAGCGCGCGGTAGATCCCATGCCATCTCTCCGAGCTTCGCGTAGCATTGGGACCTTTTTAGGACTGGTTAGCATCGTCTCTACCATCCGAGCTTTGTCCATTGGGACCCCTCGATAAATGGCCCGAGAACGTTACAGTCTCTTGGCGACAAGCATAGCCAAAATCGCGGTCCGTGGCACAAACGTTCTCGACGACCGGCGCCTTCGCTTTCCTGTCCGTTATCCGAAGCAACAGATCACCAAGTGACGGGTCGACCGGAACGACCGATCGGCATCCTGCTCAAGGGTCGCAGTTTCGCAGCAACCACAGGTAACCTACTCTACCAGACCCCACACCCGACAACCTCGTCCTACCTTCTCTCGAAATAGTCTCCACGAAGACCCATATATACCTCGCCATGCTACGTATCCACCTCTCCACAACCTATCCTTCTTCGATTTTCTTGTTTACTCTTCCCTCTTTCCGCTTCGATCTCAACATAGGAACGTCCTGGTGGCGAATCCTCTCCTCTTTCGACCTGTAAGGTTGTCCGTTCTTGTCGAAGGGGTTTCGAGCTCAGGTGGATACCGAGCTTTAGACATCCCAAGCGCAACTGGCTTTGCACCCCTCTTGTCCTACCCAACCCGTTACTCCCGACAGATCACAAGACAAAGCTTCATAATGAGACTCATCACTCCCCTTCTGTTGTCGTCGTTGCTCCTTCTTCCCGAGCTGGTAGTATCGCGACCTGGTATCCATGTGCGTGGCTCTGCTTGAGGGATCTAGAAGATGGCAAGTACTGAATGCTACAACAGGACATCCGTGTGAAAGATCTGGGTAGTCGCGCAGGCCAATTTGGCGCGGGAGGACAGGCTGGTGTAGGTTCTCTTTGTTCATGTTCATCTGTCTTTTGAACCGATCCTGACTTTGCAAAGGGGGCAGGCGCTGGTGGTACAAAAAGTGGCGTAAGTCGTCCTGACTCTGACCTAGCGCTTATGGCTGACGTTGACCGCTAGGCTACCGGAGGAGTATGTCGCCTTCTCCCGTGTCTCGCCGCTGATTTATTTGCGACTCTCATTCAGGCAGGTGCTGGAGCAGGGAAAGGCGCCGCGGCAGGAGGTGGCGCTGCTGCAGCTGGTAAAGGGGGTGCTACTGGAGGCAACGCAGCTGCTGCCGGAAAAGGAGCCGGAGCTGCTGCTTCTGCCGTCGGTCTTTGTCCCTCATGTTCCGCTTCACAGGCTGACACTTCCCCCAGGCCGGAACCGCCGCGAATGCTGGTGGTTTGTCCACGACATGCCCGACGACAAGTCCAGATGCTAATCAATCGGGGGTAGCCGCGAAGGGAGGGATTGGAGGTGCTGCTGCGGCTTCTGCCTCGGCCGCGACTGCTTCCACTGCTGCCGCCGCCGCCAAGGGTAAAGGGGGGGCCGCCGCAGCCTCAGCCTCAGCCGCGACTGCTTCTACTGCTGCCGCTGCACACGGAGGAAAAGGGGGCGCTGCTTCTGCTGCTGCCGCCTCCGCCTCCGCCGCAAGCGCCGCGGGTGCTGGGAAAGGAGGTGCTGCCGCCGCTGCCGCCTCTTCCTCCGCGGCAGCTGCTTCTGCCGCGGCTGCATCGAATGCAACGGTGGTCGGCACGGCAGGTCCACCCGTCCCAACCCTGGTCTCGAATGGTGGCGATAGTGAGAACTCTCCCTCATGAAGCTGTACAGTCTGGCCCGAATGCTGACGAGTCTCGCATAGCTATCAACAAAGCGTCTCTTCTGGACACAGTCGCCAATGCCAATCCTGCTATTCTCCAGGCGGCCTCTGCGGTGTCGAACAACAATTTCCTCTCGGTAAGTACCTGCTGGATTTCATTCATGCGGCACCATGCCGGTCAACTAAGCGGACGAGCTAGTTTTGTGACGGTAACACTATCACGGATGGCAAGCAAATTACAGGGGGTTCATGCAAGTGGGTGCCCCCATTGAGACGTCTCTCGGGATGAGGAGCTGATTGCACCGCGCAGTCCCGTTCCCATGGGTCAAGTACGCTCACTTGTCTCGCGCTCTTTCCACCCCCTGCATTCCTGATGCCCGCGCTAGATCCCGTCCACCAATAACATGGTTACTGCAATGTTTACGAATCCCGTAGGCGACTCACCTCTCGCATACCGAGATATGTTTGACGAATGCACTATCCCATCAGGCCAACATGGCGACTATCAAGGCCGGCGAAACCTTCGACATTGACGTCGCCTCGAGCGGTCTCGATACCGGTACGCGACTCCCTGTGCACGATCGGACTGCTGGCTGATTCGAACTGCAGGTTCCTTCACCGATGCCGCGGCTGATTATTATGCAGGTCCTCAGCAGGTGAACCCCAAGACCGGGTGAGTACCTCTGTCTCCCACTGGTGCGAACTCATGTCGATCGTCTCCACCACCAGAAACACCATCGGGCACAGTAAGCTTTCCTCGGCGCACCCTGCGACGAGCCCGCGCTGACCCGATGGTTCATCCGCCCCCAGTCCACGTCGTCGTCGAGCAGATGCAATCCCTCACATCGACGGCACTGCTCAACCCTAACAAGTTCGCCTTTTTCAAGGGGATCGATGGCGAAGCCAACGGTATGTGGCGGCAATCGTCTACTCAAGCGGCCTTATTCATCTCTATTCTGTCTGATAGCGCAGGGAATCTCGACGGCTACCGTCACTGGCGGGTTGACTGCTGGGTCTTATCGGTACGTTGGCACACCAGCCTTATGCACGACGCAACTGATCCCTCGAACGCAGAATATGTACGATCAACTGTAAGTCTCGGTCGTATGTTATGTGCACTCCCGCTCACGCCGGTCGTAGCCGCATCGAATCATCAGTGAGCTACCTCCTATTCTACAGCAGCATTACTTACCCGATGACTAGGTCCGTCGTCATGCCCATCGCTCAAAGAGGAGCAGAGGTACGCCACACCCTATGATGTCTAGTGTTGGGTGAAGAAAGCATTGACAACTCTCCCAGAACACTTGTTCCTACTTCACCGTTGCTTGAGCCCGCATCTTCGAGAGCTGCGTTTGGTCGACCTTCAGAGGAGAACGAGTCTGATCCTACTTCCTGGACGATACTCCCTTCCCCATTCGCTAACTGCTAGATCGCTAGTCGTCTTGTGGCATGCATCATTAATCTTTTCATTCGTGCTATGTTTCGCATCCCGCGAGGATGGGTTCATCAGCTAGCAAGTGTCGCCCATCTGGAATGCAACGGCGTAGATCTTCTGCTATCGCCTTGGGCGAATAAGATGATGGGTGCCACATCGACATTCGAGATAGGCCTAGGCTTATACAGCAGCAATGGAGAAGTCGAACAATCTATTCACAGTGAGACTAGCTCATTCATGATGTAATGTACGCATATCAACTCATACACAGTACGAGGCTTTCTACCGCCTTCGACCAT
The DNA here is from genome assembly GCA_035521475.1 of Tremellales sp. Uapishka_1. NCBI lineage: Eukaryota > Fungi > Basidiomycota > Tremellomycetes > Tremellales > Tremellales sp. Uapishka_1. Next base: position 2,240 of record JASZXS010000004.1, on the reverse strand, counting down.
TTCCAAGATCAAAGTCCCGCATCGCTAGGATGGCGGTATCGACAACCTCGGAAAGCAGACGAGGGGAAGGTAAATCGCGGGGACGGAGAAACAAACCCTTTCCCCTTCTTCGAAATCTAGATGACCAAGAGTAGAATTAACCAGAATTATACTATCGAATCAAGGTCGACGTGGAAAGAAGGAAGAAGAGTTCACTGCACAGCAGTGGGATGAAACATATATACCTGGAAAGATGGAATGGAATGGGAAAGCGAAAATCGGGAAATGGGGGTTTAAGCCCAGACCCAGGTGATGGGAACCTCTCCACTCGATTCGTCGGCGATGGCGGTGAAGGCTCCCACAGAAAGATCGAGCGAGTTGTTGGTGTCGCACGTGGGGCAGACATCGGCAACCATGGCGGTGACGGTCTTTCCGTTGTCGGTGTTGGTGATCGTGATGTACTTGCCACAGTAAGCGGAGCTGTCGTTGGACTCGTAGTCGGACCACCATCCAGCGGCGTCGATGGCGATGATCTTGTCGGAGTCGGAGTGAACGGTTCCACAAGCACCGGCGTTGCCTCCCTGGTAGAAGAAGGTGGCGAATCCACCGGTCTGAGCGTCGGACGAAGAGGCTGCAGTCGATGTGGCCGCTTCAGATGACGAGGTGGTGGTCGGGGCTTCGTAGGTGGAGGTGGGCGACGCAGTGGTGGAAGACGGGGCGGCAGCACTCGACGATCTGTGGTGACCAAAGTCGGCATCACCAACAACGGAGGCGGAAGCGGAGGCAGAGGTCGAAGTGGCGCTGGCTTCTTCTGACGAGGTGGAGGTGGCGCTGGCTTCGGCGTAGGTGGAAGTAGCACTGGCCTCGACAGAGCTGGAGGTGACGACGGCAGTGGCGAGTGCTGTGGTGTCGATGACCGAGGTGGCAGTGGCTTCGATGGACTCGTAGACCGAGGACGTGGCGGAGCAGTACTCGTCTTCGGCATCGCTATCAGCCGAGGCGGTCGAGCTGGCATCCGCGGTGGCCGTGTATGCAGCAGCTGACGAAGAGGCGGTGGCGTTGGGGGAGCAGTAGGCGGGTCGGTCGGCAGCCAGAGTCTCGGTGGAGAGCAGAGGGTGACAACAGTCATCGAAGAAGGTCGTGTTGTGCTGAGTTTCGCATGAGAGGGCGAGGTATCGGACGTGGTCTGCGAGGGATGTCAGCTGGTCGGACGAATGTGGGTGAAGGTGGAGAGCTGAAGGAGATGGAGGTGAAGACAAAGCGGAGGAAAGGGTTGTGCAGGTATTTCAGGTGTGATGGGAAGAGACAGGGCGGAGAAGTGTAGAAGAAATGACGGCAAAAAATGGAAGAAAGAGAGGGGAATCAGGGAAAGGTTGGGATCCAGGACGCGAACGAGGAGATGTGAAGGCAAAGGAGCGCATTGCAAGCGAAGCAAAGGAGAGGAGAAGACGAAGAGGCAAAGGAAAGCTAGGGATAGTGGGGAAGGAAAGGATAGTGGGGAAGGAAAGGATAGTGGGGAAGGGAAGGGAATGGTGGAGAAGGGAATGGAGTGGTCTAGAGCAGGATGAAACGACACTCACAGACATCGTAATCTTCGAGGTAGCCCTGTGCCCAAGCCTTGGGCTGGTCTCTTTTAGCGACTGGCGCAGCTGCGACCGAGCCGGCGATCGAGGCGATGGTGAGGAGTGTGGTAAATGAGAGCATCTTTGAGTGTGCTTTGTCGAGTGATTGTCGAGTGTTGAGCGAAAGTGTGCGTGTCGGGTGGACTGGAGTGACGGATCGATGGGTCAGTGTTGAACTCTTTTATAGCAAGCGCTTCGGTGTGTGGGCTGGTGTGGTGGGTGGGTGGTGAGGTGAGGTAGAGAAGAAAAGAGGGACGCACCGTGGATCTATCGGGTCTTGTAGGTGCGGTGAGGTTCGGCGGTGATCCTTCTTTTTTTTTTTATGATTTCGGGTGTGGTCGTTTAAACGAGGGTGGGTGGTGGTGATGAGAGGTCTGTCGGGGGTTGTCGAGTGCGCGTCTAGCGATGGTCGATGCCGGGGTGTCGGGTTGTCGGTGTTAATGAACGTGGTGAGTGTGTGTGTGAGTGAGAGGAGAGGAAGAGAGAGAGCAAGGAATCAAGGGGGCTGCATCGGATTCCGGGGTTCGCCAAACAATCCAAGCGGTGATCCAGACAAGACGCGCTCGGACCTCATTTGCACAGTCGCGTCTTCCCTTTCAGGGCAGTTGCGTCACCATACCTGCAACTTTGGGACGATAC